>QANZ01008361.1:0-14923 GCA_003254925.1 Chamaecrista fasciculata
AAGAAGTAATTGATATATAAAGATCATAAGTAAGGGAAAGATGCATATATTATTTGATCATCCTATCAATGTTAGATACATCACATAGACTTACACGTACATTTATTATTACAATGTGGAAAACAATAGTAAAACACATCAAAGGGTGTTGTTGTTACACTTGAATTGATGAGAAACATTATTCATCCTCAATCAAATGAAACAAGCCAATCAAAATGAGAAACAAAAGAAAAAAGTTAACAAAGAATCAACACATGAACAACAAAAACAACATTATTTGTAAAAGAAAAAAAATTAGGGAGAAGGTGATTAGATAATCACCAATTAATGAAGGTATAATAATAATAATTAAGATTAAGATGATAGGCTAGCACTTGGGGAGATCAGGAGGTGGTGGAGGCACAGAATGAGCAGAAGTGGGCCCATTCTCAATTTCAAAGGCCATTGCAAAGCCCCATGGCAAGTGAACATCTATATGGCAATGCACAAACCATACACCTATGAATTCAACATAAATATGTCATCATGTTAGTAAAACACTCCAATTCAGCTCATATGTATAAATCTTTTCAATTTTTTCTTTCAACTATAAAAATTTAATCCTTGATTGTTTTTTTGAAAAAATTACTTTATTAAAAATTTTATTAAATAAATCAATGGTCTTTTTTTAAAAATCAAGCGTAACTTCTTATAAATATAAAGTGTAATGATAAAAAATAGATTTTAAAAAATATGTATTTACTGAAAAAAGAAAAGTCATTTGTACCAAATAAAAAATCTCAAAATTTGTGTAAGTTTTTTAAAATCTAAATAAATTGACAATTTGGCCCCTCATTTATTATTTACAAACTTTATTATTTTTGTTAAAGGCCCAAGTGCATTTTTGGTCCTATAACTTTTGTTCAGGTCTCAATTTGGTCCCATAATTTTTTTTGTTGTACTTTAGGTCTCACGTTTTTTACTTAGGTTGCAGATTTGGTCCCATATTTTTTATTCAAGTTACAAAATTAGTCTCATATCTTTGGGTCAGGTGCATAATTAGTTTCATATTTTTTTGGTCAAGTGGGATTGACAGTGAAATTTTTTACAAATATATGGGACCAATCTGCAATCTGATGAAAAGATATTAGATCAACAGTGATATAGGACCAAATCTACAACCTGAACAAAATATATGAGATCAAAAGTGTAACAAAAAATGTATGGTATCAAATTGAGACTTAAGCAAAAGTTATAGGACTAAAACTGTACTTTGACCAATTAGATTTTTAAAAGATTGAGATGCACATGCTTAAAAAAACTTCAAAAAATATATTCTTTACTCTATAAAAATGAGTAATAAGTAATAAACTGTATATTTTTTTTCAAAACCTAAATTAACATTTTAATAATCTCAAATAATCCAATTATTAGTTTATTCTTAAAATATAACACTCTATAACCAATGTTTTACCTGGATTCTTAGCTTTGAATCTGATAGCAGCCCATCCTCCAACAGGAACAGCAATAGTATTCCTCATTTGAGGATTCACAAGATTAAACTTATTCCTATCCCTCGTATTATTAAAATTCCCGAAACCTTGAGCCACCACATAGAAATTCAACCCATGAATATGAATAGGATGATTCTCTATCCCAATAAACGCCGTATTCTGCAAAATAATCTCCACCGTCGAATTAAACTTCAGCGTCTTCACTTTCGTCACTTTCGGCGCAAATATACGGTTCAGATCGAATTGTATGTTGGGATCCGTGTAATTAAACACCGTTGGTGGATTATTTGGGAAATCTCGCGTGTAAACTCCTGATAATTTAGAAGTGTCAAAACAGTCACTCACTCAAGCAAAAAAATTTCAGGTAAATCAGGTTTGGCCAACATAACTTATTATTTTGGGAGCTCGGTTAGTCCACCTAATTTATTAGTCATCAACATTTTATTTTTTTCATTTTTTAAATTTAAAATATTTTTTATTAACTTTCTTAATACTATAATCATCACTAATCACTACATCTAAAATTCTATATATATATATATATATTTTTTTTTTAACGTCAAAGTATACTTTTAGTCTCATAACTTTCGTTCAGGTTTCAATTTGATCTCATAATTTTTTTTGTTGCACTTTTGGTCTCATATCACTTTTGGTCTCATATTTTTTGATCAGGTTGCAGAATTGGTCCAATATTTTTACAAAAAGTTTCACCGTTAGTCTCACCTGATCCAAATATATGGGACCAATTTTGCATCTGATCCAAAAATTTGAGACCAATTCTGCAATCTGACCAAAATATATGAGAGCAATTCTGCAACATGACCCAAAGATATGGGACCAAAAGTGTAACACGGGACTAAATCTACAACTTGAGCAAAAGATATGAGACTAAAAGTGTAACAAAAAAAATTTATGGGAGCAAATTGAGACCTTAGCAAAAGTTAAGGGACCAAAAGTACACTTTAACTTATTTTTAAATAAAGTAAGTTGGTTTACCAACTCGTCATGTTACTCAAGTTAGCTCACTACGAGTTGCAAGTTAAGTGAACTAACTCATACGAGCTATAATTTTTTGTGAGTCGAATTTCATCAATCCCACTCGCTAATTTAACAAGTTAAACGAGTCAATCCACTGGGTCGGACTCGTTTTGACGGGTATACCTGTTATGTTGTTATTGAAGCTGGCTTCTAACATTGATCTTCCTTTATTGGTTGGGATCACGAATGATTGGTTGTTCATGCTCGCAGAGAATTTAAACCCGAATGGGCCTTGGCATGTTGTGTTCGCTGGGCAGAAGTCTAGGTTCAGCCCAAATGTTATGAACATTGACTCGTTTATGTGACGTGGCACGTCGGACCAGTGAGGCCCACCTGGAGAATTCATAATTTGAAAGATATTTTAATTCTAAAAAACATAAGACAAAAAATTGATATGATATGATACTTTGATTTCTTTTTTAATTTTATTCTACTTCATGGGATTATTTTATTCATACCAAACAAAAAAAAAATGTACACATCAAACATCTAATTTGGAACATGTGATGAAAACAAAGTTTTGCTTGGATTTTAAAATTAAAAAAATAATCAAAGTGTCCTTTTTTTTTAAAAAAAAAAAGGCTAAATTTTGGTTAAAATTCAGAGAATTTAGTAGAAATGGATAAAATCTCCTTAAAGTGTAAATTTTTTATTTTGTGTAAATAATTTCCCTTTTTTAAGATTTTCATTGAAAAAATAAAAATTATTTTTTTGCTACCATTAATTACATTAATAATTAATTTTAATTTTGAATCAATATAATGCAACAATAATCATAAAAATATTAAATTTTTTTTATTTTTTTAATGAATTAAAAATATTTAATTAAAAAAATAAGATTAATTATTTGCACAATCTTTTATCACTCTTTAAAGTTCATAATTTTTTTTTAAGCACTACCTAAAGTTTTTTTTTTAACGGTTTAACTTTAACCTTTAAATTTAAAAAGTCCATACCTGAAAGCCCAGTAATGTTGGTATAGAACCTGTTGGCTGTTGGGGTGTCGTTGAAAGCGGGCATCAACGGCATCAACGGGGTTGTCGTATTGGAGGAGCCTTCATAAACGACAATACCTCTTGTCGTCGTATTGTCAACGGCTATGTTTTGGGTGGTTATGTATGGCGAGGCTGCCATGTAGTAAGAGCCCACAGGCTGGTCGGCGCTGAATAGGACGTCGACGGTCTGGCCGGGAGCGATGGTAACGACGTCGGTCCGGTAAGGGTGTGTGTAGCCGGCGTCGAGGGCGACAACTGTCAAGTTGTGATTGGCTATCTTGAAGAACATTTGAGAGATGAGGTTTGCGTTTACTATACGTAACAAGTAGGTCTTCCCTCGTCTAATTGTGAGATTGTATGTCTCTGAATCAATCAATATTATATAGTAATTTAAAGTTAAAACCTCTAATTAATCACTTAAAATCAACCAACAATGTAACAAACAAAAAAGCATTATTAAATAATATGGTAAATTACACTTTGGTACCCTGTAGTTTGGTCATATTTCACTTTGGTACTCTATGGTTTAAAAAATAACACTTTGGTACCCTGTGGTATTCTCCATTAACACTTTGGTACCCTTTAGAGTTATTTTCTAATTTTAACCAAAACAAATTTTGCAAAAATTACATATTGATCCCAAAAGTTTTTTGAAGTTTTCATTTTAGTCCCTAGATAATATGTATCCAAGGACCTATTTGTAATTTTCTAAAAGTTTGTTGGGGTCAATATGTAATTTTTGCAAAATTTGTTTTGGTTAAAATTACAAAATAACTCTAAAGGGTACCAAAGTGTTAATGGAGAATACCACAGGGTACCAAAGTGTCACTTTTTAAACCATAGGGTAACAAAGTGTAATTTATCCTAAATAATAAGGTCAAAGTGCAAATTGGTCTCACATCTTTTGTTGAGTTTCTAATTTGGTCCTATATATTTTTTTGTTGCATTTTTTGTCCCATATCTTTGGGTAAATTTACAGAATTGGTCTTGTATATCTTTAGGTCAGTTGCTGAAGTAGTCTCATATCTTTACAAAATGATCAACTAAATAGTTGATCATTTTGTAAAGATAAGAGACCAATTCTGCAACTTGATCAAAAGATATGAGACCAAAAATGATATGGGACCAAATTGAGACATTTTACAAAGATATGAGACCAAAAGTGCAAAAAAAAAGATATAAGACTAAATTGAGAACTCAGCAAAAAATATGGGACCAAATTTGCACTTTGACCAGATAATTAATAATGAAACCTAAGGGACACATGTTACATGCATGTTGCGACCACTATTATCATAAAAAAAAGCCTTTCCTGTTCATAAAATATAAGGATATTAAAATGTTAGTTTACGCAAATTAAAACCTTGCCTATAATAAAGACAAGACTTTGAAAGTAAAAAATCAATATATATATAATTAAAGACCATATAAATATATTTGAAAGATGTTAATTAATTTTAGAGGAGAATTAACGTACGAGCTTGAGAGCAATTATAGAGATCACCGGGGAAGCCATTGATAGTGAAGAAATCAGAGGCAGGGAGCAAGCTGCCATTTACTTGAATTTGGGCAAATGCTTGCTCCAGATCAGTTTTCCACCACTCGCCTGCATAATTATATTAGTCAATTAAATTGTTATTATTATGAATTAATTAAAAATACAGGAATAATATAATAATAAAAAAATAAACAAGTCATATGTAGAACAAACTAACAATTCAGTCTATGAAAGATTACTGAGTTGACAACTCGGTTCAAAAAATATTAAAATACACAATTTAGACCCTGAAAGATTTAAACGATATATTTTTTTTAGTCTCTAAAAGAACTAAATGGTATACTCTTTAGTCCATAAAAATGACTAATAAGTATAACATTCGGATGCCCACTGTATAAGACTCATCCCATCCCACATGTTAAACCAAGCTCTGATACTATGTAGAAAGGGCTAACTCACCCTAAAAGAGCTCTCAAAGGGAGAGAGTTGCCTCATTATATATATAGAGTTAGAAGTTTCTTTAACCAGGCAATGTGAGACTTCTACAGTTTCAAGGACTAAATTGTATATTTTAATCTTTCAGGGACTAAGTTGTTAATTTGATGATCTTTCAAGGACTAAATTATCAATTTACTCTAATATATATTTGTTTAAATGATATCAAATCATTTACTACTTAGATTGACTGGTAAGTATATATATATAAATATGTACCTAAGACAATGGGGAGTTCCTTGTAGGGTTTGGCATATGGATAAGAATAAGGAAGACGAGGTCGGATGATAATGGCACCATGAACATAGGCACGAAGAAGAGAGAAGTGAGCATGCCAAAAGAGAGTGCCTTCTTGGCCTATGATTCTGAATGTGTATGTGTAATTTTGACCAGGACGAATAGGACATTGTGTCACATATTCAGGTCCATCTGCCCATGGAGACCCTATCTGAAATACTCCATGCCTGCATAACGTGATAAGAAAAATTATTTTTTGTGTTTTCATGTCCAATAAAATTTTTGTATACCATATTATAAATAAAAACATATTAAAAAATACGTAATAAAAATGTGTATATATATATTCAAAACAAAAAAAAAAAACCTCTGGAATGGAAACTTGAAGTATTGTCCCATTGGAACGTGACAAAAGCAAACAATTTAAATCGTCCAACTAATATGTCTCCCATCTTATTTGAGAGGACGCGTACAACGCACACTAATTTGGACGAGGTCAAATAAAACAAATAATATGTGTATAAAATGTAAGATAAATTATAGTTTGATATTATGTGGTTTAAAACGTGTCATTTTAGTACTTTGAGGTCTCCACTGTTACTCCTTTGGTACCCTGAACAATTTTTCTGTTAATTTTAGACGAAATTTGACATATGACCTAGCTACATGTAGGTTTTTTAGAACTCAATTTTGTTTAACATTTTGCTACAACAAAGATCAAACGCTCACTAAACCAAAACCAAAATGTCATCAGTTGTCATACACTCTCATTAATTGGAATCATAAACAAGCATCCAAAGATGTATACTGTCATGCGTTTGATCTTTATTATGACAAAATGTTAGATAAAATTGAGTTTTAGTGAGCCCAGCTACGTGCAAGTCATGTGCCAAATTCCATCCAAAACTAACGTAAAAATTTTTCAAGGTACCAAAAGGGTAATGCTGGAGACTTCAGGATACTAAAGTGTCACATTTTAAACCACAAGGTACCAAAGTAGAATGGGGTCAAATCCAACTATAGGGTACCAAAGTGTAATTATTTACCTTAAAATGTATATATAAAAATACGAAAAACATTATTACGTTGTGCGTATGAGTAAGAATATTGTATTTAAAGAACCCATCAACCATCAACCATTCATCATCATCTTAACTTCCAATTTCTCCATTGGATTTCTGGTCACTTTCGATCGAAGAATTGACCATGAAGATATATATATAACCAGACAGAGAATTAATTAAGTAGAAGAAGAAAAAGAATTACCAATGAAGAGTGATATTGTAAGGTGAATGATTGATTGCATGAATGATAACAGTGTCATTCTCTCGAACTTTCAGCACTGGCCCAGGAACCTTCCCATTAACTGCTGGCACAACTTGTGTAGCACATAATCGATTCGTTGTCAAATTCTTCACCTGAAATATATATATATATTAATTTAACACAACTTTAAAAATATTAATGAATTGAAGAAGAAGCTAATTAAGGCATATATATATATACTTACAGTGAATGTGTGTTCCACAATAGCAGCAGATGCAAATGAAGAAGCTAGTAAGGCAAACAAAGCCCATGCTACTGAAAACGTAACAAGGGTTTTCATTTCAACCACAAAACAAATTAATCTTAATCTCCTAAATATATATATATATATGTATAATACTAGAAGAATCTGATCGAGATCTGTGTTTTTGTATGAATAAATGAATGTGTGTCTGTGTTCTCAAATGAGGTCGCAAGTTTAAAGATGCGATCCATACACATATTTATAGTCAGCGACATTTGGACCATTCCATCATTACTTGCGTATTTAGGTATTCATTAATTAATTAATTACTTAGTACTGTTCATATATAGAATTATATAATTAAAAATAATAGGTTCCAATGAACTTCAAGGGAAGATTTGAATTGGCCAAGTGGTATCTGAAATAATAAAGATTTGGCCAGCGGAACTATTAAAAACGATAATAAGTCAAAAGACATTATTTGAACGCGAAATAAATAATCATCATAACTATAGTATCGCTTTCAATAAATACTTCACAAGTCACAACTCCTTCTGTTTTTGGATTTTTTTTATTTTAAAGCTTTTTTAACCTTTTCAAGGGCAGTTATGATCATTAGGTTTGTTAGTTTGTAGTTGTTAATGATCAACTCCGTTAAGTTATTACTGAATCTAATTATTAGTAATTGAATTAGTTTATATAGTACGTGCACATCAAGACTTGTTCTTCTAGTTCTAGCTAGCTAGCTAAGGTTTTCTTAAGTTCAATAATATTGATCATCATGATGTATATATTATATATCTTTCATAATTCATATCATATTATACAGGTCAGATATGTAGTTTACAATAACATCTCTTCCAAACCATTGACATAATAAACGAAAGAACTAGCAATTTTTTTTTTTTAAAAAAAAAAAATTTAGAGTCAGCTATATTAGTGAACATTGTCCCAGTTACCAAACTCAAATCCATGTGTTTAATATAATTAATTTACATTAGTACGTAGGACTAGCTAACATGCACAAAATTTACATTATTTTTAATTTAATTATATAAATTATAAAACAAATAAATCCTTATGCGTATGTGTATTTTATTTTTTTAAAAGTCACATCTTATTTAATTTGAATTCTTTTAATTTCATGATATTGTTTTTTATTAATTATTTAATTAATTTAAAATACAAAAAAATATTTTTTTTTTATTTTTTTATGTAATATATATATATATATAATATAATATAAAAAATGACATAGATTGTTCAGTAAAAAAAATTAAACATTTATAAATGTTGCAATTGATCAAGAAAGACACACGATGGAACTAGAGGAAGAAAGAAGATCAAGATAAAAAGTGATAAATTATATAATACCGAAAATATAAAATAAATGTTAAGAACATTGGAGAAATATATATAGTATATATGTTAATTTATTACTGTTACAAAAATTATTATTCTTTTTATAATTTGTATTGGATGAAAAAGTATTATTAAGATTTGTTGAAGTATGTACTCTATTACTTTTTTAAATCAATATTTATTTCTTCAAATAAATGAAATCTATATGCATAGGAGCTTTAGTTAGATTTTTTTATTCAAATCTTACAATATATTTAATTAGATCTCTATAAAGTATAAATCATAAAATGGTAAAGACATAAACGTGATCTTTACTAGTATATATAAATATATGTATTTTATTTTTAAATCAATATTTACATTATTTTTAATTTAATTATATACATTATGAAACAAATAAATCCTTATGCGTATGTGTATTTTATTTTTTTAAAAGTCACATCTTATTTAATTTGGAAGGAAACTCAAAGAGTGCAGGAAAAGTAAACTGCGTGTTATTTTTTTTTAATGAATTAATGTATTTAGAGTAACGTGCACATTTCTATTTTGATGATTAGAGATCAGAGATCCAACACTTGAATTTTATTAAGCATTATCTGTATTACATATCTGATCTGATCTGATCTAATAACAAATCGATCACATGCAATAAGTCCCGTCAAAGAAAAAAATAATTAAATAAATAAAACATATATAATATCCTCAGACATATATCGTTAATTAATTAATTTGTATTAATATATATATATATACACACACACATGCAAATATGCAATGGCATGTTCTTATTAGTTCACTTGATCGAAGAAGAATTAATAAGCAGGCTTCCAGAACCAGAAACATAAGCGTTTAATGACTTTTTCTGATCGTTTTATACATGTTAATATATAGTTAGGTTTATACTTTATAGTCGTTAGGTTGACTTTAATCTCGAGGACTTTTATGATAATTAAGATGATCTAGTTAAGTTAATATATGCTTTGAATATTCAATGTGAGATTGAGTTGATAAGAAAAGGTCACTACCTGCCTTTGCATCAAAGAAGAAGAAATCTCTTTGCATCTAAAATAATTGGTCTGCATGAAACTTTCGCTTACTTTTTTTTTTTTTTTTTTTTTTTTGTTATGACAATTATTTATGTGGTAATTAACTTCATTAACTTTACTTAAGAAAATAAAATAGGTACATTGTAAGTTTTTTTTTTTAAGGGATAGAAATCATAAGATCAAATATGTTTAAAATGTTTATGACAGCATACATTAATTATAGGTCAATTTATTTCTACTTCACTAATAAGAAGAGGTACAAAAACGTAGATGATTCTTTTCTATTTCTTTGGTTAAAAGTCAAAAGAAGCTCATTGGATTAAATGGTGAAGGTACCTTAGACCTCTGACACAACCAAAAAAAGTAGTTCAAATTTTAATCACGGTTAATGTTTGTGTACCTTGTACACCCACAAAATTATTAACGTCTCTGCATTTAAAACTATATTTAATATTTTATAATAATATCCAACAACTATACAGAGAACAAAGGAATTGCAAATAAAGTTTAAAAAAAAAACATAAGTTGTTCAAAATATTTTAGTATAATTCTCTTATATGATCAAGTATATGTTCACTAGAGATCAATTGAAATTTGAGAGAATCACTGGAGTGGAATTGTCGAAAGAAAATGATCACACTGAAGAATTACAACTCACATTATTCAGAAGCCACTATAGAATTATCAGAGAGAAATGAGAGAGATTGAATATTAATTATCAAATTAGAGTAGTAATGTATATCATGATGATAATATAAGTCGATGAAAGAAGTATATATATATATATCCCAAAATAACTGGACCTAAATAATTAAAAAGCCTCCCACAAAATACACTTTCAATATTAAAAATTATATACTAAATATACAATTAAGTTTATTAATTATTTAGTACCTTATACACAAACAAAATACTTTGTCTCATTCAAATACTAATTCTTCCAAGTTGCGAGTTGAATGTTTTTATCTCGATAGGAGCAGGACCGTGAATTATCTGACTCATTAGTCATCACTGATTACTACATCTAAAATAGATCACACCAAATTCATTCTTAGTCAGAATTATAATAATTTAGTTACTTAATCAATAAACACAAATATTAACCCTTAATCAACAAAAAAAAATTCCAACATGATCATCATATACATGTAAAATGTAATTGTATATAATTGGATTATTCTTTTTTGCATTAAGGTAATATTATGTGACAAAGAATGTGATGCTGGAAATTCAATAAAATGTAAATACAATTATAAAATATGAGTAAACTACTAAATTGGTCCTTGGATTATTGGCTCGCTGACAGATTGGTCCCTGAATTTAGAAAATTGACAAATAGGTCCCCGAATTTTTCTAACAAGTCAAATAGGTCCCCGAATTTTTCTAACGTTAGTCAAATAGGTCCCCGAATAACATGCACAGAAGGACCTATTTGACAAACATTAGAAAAATTCGGGGACCTATTTGATTCGTTAGAAAAATTTGGGGACCTATTTGTCAATTTCCTAAATTCAAGGACCAATCTGTCAGCGAGCCAATAATCCAAGGACCAATTTGGTAATTTACTCTATAAAATATTATATTGTAGAATGTATTTAAAATTGTTATTAAATGAAACCTCTTAAGCCTCTCTCAACCTAGTTGCCTCTCTCTCAAACTCACTCTAAATCTAGCCACCTCCACTACTTCCATCTTGGGTTATCGTTGCTTTGTAGCGGTAGCCCTTTCCCCCTCACTATTTCAAACACTTATCTTCTCTCCATCGCCTTCAGGTCATGATTCTACCGCTTTCGGGTCGTGTTTCTTTTCAACTTCGGATCGTGTTCCTCGTTTCTCTTTTTTCTTCAGTGAACTAAAATCTCAGTCACCTTGTAGTTTTCCTATCAGATCTGATTATGTTTTTCTAGAAGCATTGGCAAAACTTTTGGCATTTTTGGTGTGAAGTTGATGTCTCTTATCTTTTGATGATCATGTTTTCAGACTCTATTAGCAAGTATGGATGGAAGTTGATGACATCTATAGTTGCCGATTTCTTTCCTGATCAATAGTGAGTATGATGGTAAACAGTTTGTTGACAACATAATTTGTGATAATTTTTATTCTCAAGATATCTTTCGTATAAGACTTATTTATGCATAATCGCCCAATATAGTTCAACAAGATTTATTTTTTATGCTTCTTTTGTTGTTTCAGTTTTGAAATTTCTTAACAATTGTAAGTGTCGTTTAACTTTTATCTAATATATTTTTTCTTTTCTATAAAAAATGTTATTAATTATATTAAACAATTTTAAGGAAGATTACCTGGTGGTAGTAGACATTTGACTTATATAGTGACCATCGACTATATGGACAAATGCATTATTATATATTCTTAATTGCAATTGGCTTGACTTATGTTACAATATATATTATAATCAATTAATCAATTAATTTGTTAAATTATCAGAGAAGCAATGTAAGGAAAAAAAAATTATATATACCTTTTCGGCATTTCCTCTTCGAAATAATTAACGTATTTTACGATTGACAATTGGAGAGTGTTTATATATGTAAAATCAATTGACTTAATTCACTACCTTATCAAATTAGTCTTTTTTAAAAAACTATATTTCATATATAAATTTTATGCCACCGTAAAATCCCTCATAAAATATAAATTCGATCAATTCGGTTTACTGATTTAATTGACTAAATATTATTTTACAATAAATCCAAATTTCACCAGTAATTAAAATGACATCTGTGCTCATCCATTTATCCCAAAATCCAAAAGGCCCTATCGTAATGTCAACTCCCTACAAAAGTTAACAGGCAAAACACCATTTCTTAACCCTAACGTGTGCGGTGATTTTCAGTTATCCTCCTAATGTTTCATTTGTGTCAGTTGTGCTCCCAGTGTGAAACGTTAGTTTCAATTATGCTCCCAATTTCAATCATCCACAAAAAAAACACCATTTTCACATGATTTGAGCTCGGTTTTGATCAGATTTCATATGGATTTTAATTTTCGGACATCACAAACTTGATTCCTTGGATCAATTTCAAAGATTAAGCTCAAAATAGCCACAAATCTGAAGAAAATCGGACCCGATGAACCCCAAAAAGGACCAAAACGAAATGCAGCAAAACGAAGCATTTTTCTCAAAATTTCCATGTGCAAAATGATCCTTAGGAGCCGAAAATGAGTACCCATAAACTCATTTATCAAAACAAACTGAAATGAGCACGGATCAAAGCTCAAAAGTTCCGAAAAATGGTACACTAACGAAGGTGGGGGCATAATTGAAACTAACGTTTCACATTGGGGCACAACTTACACAAATGAAACGTTATGGACATAACTGAAAATCACTGCAAATGTTAGGGGCACGAAAGGGTGTTTTGCCAAATTTGAAATTCAAACCCAAACTTCTGCAAATACTGTACTTTTGACAATTTGAAAAATAAAATTCAAAATCTCATTTTGGTCCTTCACCAGTAATTAAGATGACATCTGTATTATGCGCTCATCCATTTATCCCAAATGTCAACTCTCTACAAAAGTTAAAATTCAAACGCAAACTTTTACAAATACTTTTGACCATTTGAAAAGGAAAATTTGAAATCTCATTTTAGTCCTCAAACTATTGGGTTAATTTTGTTTTAGTTTTAAAACTTTTTTTTGTTCTGTTTTTATCCTCAAACTCTTCTATTTATTCCACCATTATATTAGTCGAAAATATATTTTGTTTAATTTTTATAGTTGAGACGAATTATTATTTATCTCTCATATAGTCATATGTATTATAATAACCGAGTTGAACAAAAGAGAAAGAAAAATCTTATTTCATAATCAAACAAATCATTTATTATCACACGTCATACAAGAGAGATCGAAATCATTCAGGTTAAGTGTTTAGTTTAAAAATAACAACAAAAATCAAACGAAATTATATTTTGAACTGACGGCGAGACAAATAAAAAAGTTTGATCATAATCTAAATGAAGCAAAAAAAAAAATTCAAGACCAAAGCGAAACTCATCCCATAATTTAAGGATTAAAGGGGGGTTTTGATTATGTGTGTGTGTATAAATATATATATATATATATATATATATGTGTGTGTGTTTTCAGTACAAAATCGTCATATTCCTCATCATTTATATATAACTCCTTTACTCTTTTTTCTTCGTAAATCAAAATGTGGCCGGTGATTATTTATTCCGATGATTAGCTACCTTATTAACACGCATACGCTAGAGTAGCTTTTGGGACTTCAAGTCTTATTAGAGACCAAATTAAGTTCTTTAATTCTTTAAACCCAAAAAAAAAAAGTTCTTCAATTCATAAATGCTGATATTGAAATTTCATGTGCTTGGACGGTTTCTTCTTATTGAAAATTATATTATTGTTTTTTTCTCAAAAAGGTCACATGTTTGTGCAATGTAGTCCCTTGCTGGCTAAGGGATTAATTTCTTCTCTTTCCCAATTATGAACGCAATATACCTTTAGCTTCTCCAGGCACATCAAGTCATCATAAAGTTTATTATATTATTTTCGACAAAAACATTTTTTTATAAACAAAAAAAAAAATTAGATAAAAACCAAATTAGCCTTGCAATTGTTAAGAAATTTCAAAATTGAAACATCGGAAGAAGTATAAAAAGTAAACCTTGTTGAACTATTGAACGATTGCGCATAAATAAGTCTTAGACGAAAGATATCTTGAAGACAAATTGATCCTATAAGGAATAAATTCTAAGGATGAAAATCATCACAAAATGTGTTGTGAACAAAGAATTTACCATCATACTCACTATTGATCATGAAATAAATCACTATACCAACTGTAGATGTCATCTACTTCCACAAATACTTGCTAATAGAGTCCGAAAACATGATAAAAAGATGAGAGACATCAGCTTTACACCATAGATGCCGCAAACTTTGCCAAGGATTCAAAACTAGAAAAACATAATCAGATCTGACAAGAAAATCAAAAGGGGACTAAGATCTGAGTTTATTGAAGAAAAAAGAGAAACAAGAAACACGACCCGAAGCTAGAAAAAAGCACAACCTAAAGGTGCTAGAACTGTGACTTAGAGGCGGTGGAGACAAGATAAGCGTTTAGAACAGTGGAAGGAGAGGGCTACCGCTGCAAAGCAACGACAACCAAAAACAAAAATAGTAGAACAGTGAGACAAAAGCTTTTCTTTTTTTTTAGTTTATAAATTTAAATTTGATCAGGTTTCAAAATTGATTTTCAT
>QANZ01008409.1:3872-22436 GCA_003254925.1 Chamaecrista fasciculata
GCTCCCGATGGGTTGAAAAGCTGTGTGCGGTCCCCACGGGTTGAGATAATGCTATGTGCGCTCCCGATGGGTTGAAAAGCTGTGTGCGGTCCCCACGGGTTGAGATAATGCTGTGTGCGCTCCCGATGGGTTGAAAAGCTGTGTGCGGTTCCCACGGGTTGAGATAATGCTGTGTGCGCTCCTGATGGGTTGATAAGCTGTGTGCGGTCCCCATGGGTTGAGATATTGTTCTGTGCACTCTTGATGAGTGGAGGCAAAATGAAAATACTGATATTGTACTTTACTTGTGAATCCTATGTGATGGTTGGTTGACTTATGGATTGTATTGGAATATTGCTTGTTGAGAAATTGATGATTGTGCGATGTTTAAACTGATATTATCATTATTAAACATTTCAGTACCTTTGATGGATAGAATGACATCAATTATATTGTTATCGTGTCACTGACTACCTTACGGGTAGATAATGTTATTGATGAAATTGTTGTTTGGTCATTCATGGTTTTTATAAACTACTTTTCGAACGAACAATGATTTCATTGTGATCGGTACTTCAAGAATGCATATATCTCTACCTGATTGCTTTTAGTTAAAACGTTTTTTTTAATGCTATATTTCTAATATTGCAAAGAGTAAGATTTGAAAGAGATATATATTTTATCTTCAGGATGTCTTTATCTAATATTTAAATCTCTCATGGGCCCTCTTTTCGCTCAAGGGTCTTAGAGAATTTATTTGTAAAATCCTTACGATTTATGAGTTTGGGGTGATCGAAACATTTATCTGAGTTTTGATCCTTGAAAGGTGTTTTAAAAGACTTTATAATTAGTTTTCTATTCTAAAATTCTTTTTATTTTTTACAAAATATAAAATCTTGTTATTTTCTCGGCGAAACTTATTCTCTTCTCAAAGGAATTTTCAAAGTGTGTTTCCTTAAACTCCCTTAATCTCAAGATTTTCTCAAATCCATGATTGTTCTTGCATTTTAAATTATTTTCAAAGTTTACCATTTTCCCATAGTTTCTTTTCTTGTTATGACACATGGTTTAGTTGCTGCAATAAGCTGGATTATTTTAGTTAAACGAATGATATTATAAATCACTTGTTGCTGATGATTGTTGATTTGGTTGGTGACCCCTTCTCCCTACGTGGTGGTGCCCTACACCACGACTGGGATGGGTTAGCCGCTCACTGAGTTTCGACTCACCCCACGCTTAATATTTTTCAGTTACAGGTGTCTGTCAAGTGTCAACCCCCGCTCCGAGAAAGAGCTATTCCGAGGCCACGTCATTGTTCATCTGAAAATGTTGTCTTGTGTAAAGATATATTGAAATCTAGACTGTTAGCTCCACTAGCACTTAGGGAGAGGATTCGGGGTTGTGCATTATTATTTTGTACGATTGCATTTCCATTTAATATTACGAGACAACGTTTGCTTTGAGTTATGGTGCTCTAAATTGATTGATTGACAAAGTATGTATGTGAATGATAATATTATGAATGTCTATGTATTGCTAAGTATGCCTATATATTGGGGACTATCAGGTAGATGTTATACTTTTCATATTGATTAACTGTGGGTAGGCTTACAGCATGGGATAAGTCCATGTCTGTGCCGGTCACGTACTCTCACAGATTGGGGGTCGTGACAAAGTTGGTATCAGAGCCAGGTTAGGCCTCCTTATGGATTATGGAGCAAAGTGTTCCTTGGTGAGACTTCAATTATCATTATGAACCGCGGCATAATTATAATTGAATATCACTGAGGAGCACTATAGGAAACTCAATTGCTTCTCTTCGAGTCCTTCAATTAGGATTTGGTAGAAAGCCATCGTCAATGCGAATGGGTTGTACGTTGAATGTGTATATTATTTGTTAATGCTTCTATGTTAACAACTTTGATTTCTATGACTAGCTAATCTATGACATTTCTCTTTTTCTAAATTGTTGAAATGAAAAATTTTTGGGGACATGAAATCATCTATAGTTGTGGATGGCTTATTTGTTGACACGATTACTTATTTTACATTTAAATGTCTTATTTCTTGATTAAATTACTCAAATATTTTGGGTGAGTCATTGATGAATATTTTTTAATGGTTTATTCTCTTCCGTCATTCCTTGGCTAAATAAGTTTATTGGAGATGTTGAATTTATAGTGAGCTTGATATTTATTTCCATGTGCTAGAGTCCTTTCCGTTCACTGTATGCATTTTTTTTTTCTTTATTATTCTTGGACTAGAATTATGTTGTTTTCAAGTATTGATTTCACCTTGGAATTTTGCTTTTATTTTGGTGCACAATGAAATTTCATGTTTCACTCTTGGGAGGACTTCTTGCTTAAATTGGCACTTGAACAATTTTTTATATATACGAGAACTTAATTTTAATGGCTGATATTTGAAAGGTGTTTGCAACCACCCATTTTGCATTTTCAACCCATATTTGGAAAGAGTGGAGCCTTGAATTTTCAAATTTTATGTCAAATGGTAAGGATTTGATGACTGAACTTTTGGAAATAACTTAACCTCCTTTTCACGCTTGGGTTGTATTTAGGTGATTATTTGTTATTTATTCATTATCAACATCCTTAAGTGTTGAATTGTCTTCTGAATATTTGTTGTCATTTTGAAAACATTATCATTGTAGTGCTATTGTTTTAATTTGATCGTCAAACAAATTTCTTACTATTTGGGAAGCGTTATGTACTTAGAGTGGCCCTTGGACCATTCATTCTTTGTTGTGTGGATATATATAACTTGATTATTATGACTAAATTTTCAATGGGTGATTTGACCATCTTTTCTCACTTCTAATTTGAAATTGTTCCTTGTGCTAAAACTTTAATTTAAATTGCTAACCTTTAGGGGCTGCTTGGGGTCAGTTTTAATATATTTAACATTCAATTTGTTGTGATTAAGCTATGGTTCACTTAGCTAACGTTTTGTTACTATTGTGAGGCCATTTATCACTTCAAATCTTTCATTTTATATGCACAAGCTTTGTTCTTGTGGGTTATTCCAAATCAAATATTTGGTTATTTTTTTTTTTTTTTCAAGTGATATTTCNTTTTTTTTGCGTTTTCAAGTGATATTTCATGCTTTTTAGTTTGAGTCCATTAACCAGTTAATTTCAGTATTTTAGCTTCTTTTTGACACTTTAGACTTGTCTTTTAATATGGAAAACTTATGGTTTCGGAGACCTGCTATAATTTTATATTTTTGAAATTTCTTGGTATAACAAACTTGCATGTTGATGTTTGGAAATGAGAATTTTGGTGAGATGACGTCTTGGACATGATTTGACCACGTGTCAGCACTTGAAATTCATAGTTTTGTTGTACGTTAATTATGCTTTTATGGTCAATGTCTTGTGGTGATTCGGAAATCTTGACATCAGGTATAACAAGTGGATTTCAATATGTTCTAATGTTGTTTTTGACACCTGTATATACGTTTAGTAATTTGAATGATATGCAACTACAAGGACTAAATGGCTCTCAAGTAGTTTTGAAAAAAAACAACGGTTATTGATGTTTGAGATGGAATGATTAGTTTAATACTTTATATTCGTGATATAATAATACCAGCAGACTCAAATAAGAGAAACTTAGCTAACAATTTTGCGAAAAGTTAACTCAATTAGCTGATGTATGGTGGTTTGTGGGCTGACTTTTTTTTCACAAGTTCATTTTTTTTTTTACGCGATATAAATTTGGAGTTATGTCTTATATATAATTTGTGTGTCATTTTACTGACAGCGTAAACAAAGATGTGATGATTACTAGATAATTCCTTGAACTTGCCTTGATTCAATTTTAATTGTAAAAGTGAATATAAATTTATGTTCTTCCGTATATGCTTTGTGTTCGGGTTTATAACGTAGCTTACTTCCTTACTAGTCATGCTTTAAAAGGATGTTATATGTTATATGCTTTTTAAGCTGAAGATCCCAAGGCACCAGGAATTTAACATTTAGTTGTTTATTTTAGTTGGGGGGAATTTTTTTTTGTTTTTATGATTGGGAAGATTTTGGAGAAAAACAGTGTTATAGGTCTATTGGAATGCTTGTGCTCCCTAGTGAGTCACAGTTTATAATCATACATTTTATTGTATGTAAAAGTAAGATTCTTAAAGCTTTGTGTGTTTCTTCAGATTGTGTAACCATGTGACATATTTAAGCTTTTGACGCCTGCAATGGCAAAGCAAAGGGCATTTGTTATTTATTTATTTTCAAACTATTAGTAGGGACTGGTAAAGTTAGAAAAAACAAATTGGTTCATGAATTTTATAAGATAACTGATTATCATATGGTGTGTTCTTACATATAACTAGTAACAAGTCACAAGATACCATTTCATTGTTTTTCTTTCCTATTTATTTTGTTGTTGTGTACAAGTATTGGATTTTGAGTTTTGACTATCCTCTTTAGATCTCAAATGGGGTTGCATTTGAATTGTTACTACTCAAGATTACATTGATGTTGTTAAGGAAAGATGATGGTTTTTATTACTAAAAATTTATCAACATACACGATAAGTAAAACATGAAAGTGGGATCGATAACACTGGAACGTGGGAAGAAATTGGTCTTGTTTTGGTTGTATTTGAGGATTTGGAGATTTATGAAAACAGTGATATATACATATATATCTGAAAAATTGTTGCAGAGCCCTTGTTTTGGGGGTTTCCTCGAAGGGGATAATTGGTTGTGGTAGATGAATTTTAATTTGTAATAGGGGCTTCTTGTGAAATAGTGGTATGGGCTTCTTTGTTTTTCTTAGGAATTGTTGGATGTTTTCTTGCTATGGTATATTTTGAATTCTTGGGATGATAAGCTGCTAGTTTTTGAATCATCATGTGAATATGGATGAATTATGACATCTAAATTAGATAAATTTGAAAAGTTTGTAGTACTATTTTATATCTTCCCTCATTGAGATGCTGGTGTTTTATAAGTTTCAAAATTTATATATTCGTAATCTTCCATTGGATAACAGCTTCTGGTATGGGTGATACAATTTGTTTCTGCTAATAGGGGATGTTGCAGAGTGCCTGTTTGTGTTGTAAGTTGGGGTTTGTACTTTAGAGGAAATTCGGGGGCCGAATTTCTTAAGGGGGAGAGATTGTGAGATCCCAGAATTTTAGAATAGAGTGTTGGAAACCCTTCGCGTTTTAGATAGGATATCTACCCAGTTTTAGGCCTGTATTAGGAGTTTTTTAGATTAGAATTTTTAGAAATTAGTAAATTCAGTAATTTAGAACTTTGATTTCCACATTTGAAATCCCCATATTTTATTTGGCTTGTGGTAAAAATTTGGGAGCAAATAGAATCAAATTTTTATCTGACCTTTTATTTTGGTACTGCGATAGAAGACCTTCGTGTAAGAGTTGAGAGATACTAGAGATAAAATTTTCAGAAACAAATTACATATTTGAAACCTACTTTACGCAACAAAGCTAATGATATAAATTTTGTTTAAGAATTTTTATTTCTAAAATTTTAAGTTTTTAGGACTGTTTTGAAAAGATTCAAGTGATTTTGGGAATTTCCATAAATTCTAGTTTGTAAGAGCTGCATCTGAATATTATTTCGTCCCCCCAAACTTTCAAAAATAGTAAAACAGCCCCAATCACCATTTAAATCAACCTACACGATTCCTATACATTGGCTTCTCAAAAAAATTTCTCGCGTCTCTCCCTCCCACCGTCCCTACTGTCGCTGCTGCTATTTCCAATCGCCATTGCCGTTGTCGTCGTCCTCCCCCACCGTTCTGACGCTGCCAGAGACAGCCAACGAACAGCCTCCTGCGGGCCTTCCTCCCTCTTCTTCCTTAGGTGACGATTTTCCTCCTCTCTTCCTCTATTTTGCATTCCATTTGATGCTTCTTCAAAACTGTAGTTTCCCTTCGAATTTTTGCTACCAAGTGCTGATTTATGATGCATCTTAACATTCCAAAATGTTGGTGTGATGGGTAGTTGCAACCTCATAGTNCGTCCCTACTGTCGCTGCTGCTATTTCCAGTCGCCATTGCCGTTGTCGTCGTACTCCCCCACCATTCTGACGCTGCCAGAGACAGCCGACGAACAGCCTCCTGCGGGCCTTCCTCCCTCTTCTTCCTTAGGTGACGATTTTCCTCCTCTCTTCCTCTATTTTGCATTCCATTTGATGCTTCTTCAAAACTGTAGTTTCCCTTCGAATTTTTGCTACCAAGTGCTGATTTATGATGCATCTTAACATTCCAAAACGTTGGTGTGATGGGTAGTTGCAACCTGATAGTTTTAAGGACCCGTTAGGGTTTGGGGTAAACTTGAAATTGGGATTTTTGGTCAAAACTCCTTGTTTTCTCAAAATTTATGGTTTGAGTGAGTTCAATGGTTGATTATAATGAGTTCTAATGCATTGTTTTGAATTTAGAGTGAATATTTTGAAATTTGGTTATCGTGTATTAATATTTAAAGTTGCAATTTGGTCCCTAAGGGCGAATTTGATAACTTTGATAGTTTTGATTAACTAATTGGAATCTTTTGGAATTATGGAGAGTTTTGAAACAATAATTTTGAATTTGAAATGTTGGAATCAATATATGTAAGTTTAACTTGAAAGGAAAGGAAGTGAACAAATTGTGAGATTGGGTTATGGCATTGACCTTGAAACTTGATTGTGAAATTATCTTGAATTTACAGTTTCAAAGCATTGTTAAAGCTCCCAAATTTATACCCAAGTCTCTTGGTTAGGTGCTAGGACAGTTGGTGAGTGTGGCTAAGGGCTAGAATGAGTGTTAGAAGGTGGGTTTCTTGTGATAGTCTATCTTTAGCTTTGTGAAGAGTTAGACCTTCGGGTCATGTGAAGGTCAATTCTTGAATTGTGTGATTGAATCCTTATTGTTGAATATGTTTATAGATTCGCCTACACTGATTGTTGGTCGGAAAGCCTAAGGGTGTAATTATCTATCCTTTGTAACCAGGTGAGTGGCTTTCTTATCCTTGTCCCTTGAGGGTTTGTGCCTATAAATATGCTATACTTGAGCGTAAATGGATTGATTGAACTATTTTAGAAATTGTGCTATTAATGAGATGTTATTGATTAAATGATTTGATTGAGAAATAGATGTGTATGAAGATTGAATGAATTAAACTGACTGTGTGAGATTGAATTGTTGTGGTCGGTAACAGTGTGGATTCCATCTCGTGATAATGAGGGGTTAAATTACATGCACGATTGACATCCAACGCATGAGCTTCTTGGTCGAGCTGCCTTGATGTAAATATATGGAATTTTTGATGTGTATCTTAGTTGATCATTTAAAATGTAGATTTATGTTGATGGTAATATTTAATTTTTACTCAAAGTGTTGTATGTTCTGAGTTGACTAAACTGTGCTTGCGCTTGTGTTTGTGATTGTGCTTGTGTTTGTGTTTGTGTTTGTGTTTGTGTTTGTGTTTGTGTTTGTGATTGTGATTGGTTTTGCGCTGTGTGTGCTTTACCATTGATTGTTTGTGAAATGAATGAGATAATGCTCCTGATGGGTTGAAAGGCTGTGTGCGGTCCCCACGGGTTGCGATAATGCTGTGTGCGCTCCCGATGGGTTGAAAAGCTGTGTGCGGTCCCCACGGGTTGAGATAATGCTGTGTGCGCTCCCGATGGGTTGATAAGCTGTGTGCGGTCCCCATGGGTTGAGATATTGTTCTGTGTGCTCTTGATGAGTGGTGACAAAATGAAAATACTGATATTGTACTTTACTTGTGAATCGTATGTGATGGTTGGTTGACTTATGGATTGAATTGGAATATTGCTTGTTGAGAAATTGATGATTGTGCGATGTTTAAACTGATATTATCATTATTAAACATTTCAGTACCTTTGATGGATAGAATGACATCAATTATATTGTTATCGTGTCACTAACTACCTTACGGGTAGATAATGTTATTGATGAAATTGTTGTTTGGTCATTCATGGTTTTTATAAACTACTTTTTGAACGAACAATGATTTCATTGTGATCGGTACTTCAAGAATGCATATATCTCTACCTGATTGCTTTTAGTTAAAACGTTTTTTTTAATGCTATATTTCTAATATTGCAAAGAGTAAGGTTTGAAAGAGATCTATATTTTATCTTCAGGATGTCTTTATCTAATATTTAAATCTCTCATGGGCCCTCTTTTCGCTCAAGGGTCTTAGAGAATTTATTTGTAAAATCCTTACGATTTATGAGTTTCGGGTGATCGAAACATTTATCTGAGTTTTGATCCTTGAAAGGTGTTTTAAAAGACTTTATCATTAGTTTTCTATTCTAAGCGAAACTTATTCTCTTCTCAAAGGAATTTTCAAAGTGTGTTTCCTTAAACTCCCTTAATCTCATGATTTTCTCAAATCCATGATTGTTCTTGCATTTTAAATTATTTTCAAAGTTTACCATTTTCCCATAGTTTCTTTTCTTGTTATGACACATGGTTTAGTTGCTGCAATAAGCTGGATTATTTTAGATAAACGAATGATATTATAAATCACTTGTTGCTGATGATTGTTGATTTGGTTGGTGACCCCTTCTCCCTACGTGGTGGTGCCCTACACCACGACTGGGATGGGTTAGCCGCTCACTGAGTTTTGACTCCCCCCACGCTTAATATTTTTCAGTTACAGGTGTCTGTCAAGTGTCAACCCCCGCTCTGAGAAAGAGCTATTCCGAGGCCACGTCATTGTTCATGTGAAAATGTTGTCTTGTGTAAAGATATATTGAAATCTAGACTGTTAGCTCCACTAGCACTTAGGGAGAGGGTTCGGGGTTGTGCATTATTATTTTGTACGATTGCATTTCCATTTAATATTACGAGACAACGTTTGCTTTGAGTTATGGTGCTCTAAATTGATTGATTGACAAAGTATGTATGTGAATGATAATATTATGAATATCTATGTATTGTTAAGTATGCCTATATATTGGGGACTATCAGGTAGATGTTATACTTTTGATATGGATTAACTGTGGGTAGGCTTACAGCATGGGATAAGTCCATGTCTGTGCCGGTCACGTACTCTCACAGATTGGGGGTTGTGACAAACACCTTAGGAAAATTCGACTCTCTCTCTCACTTAGGCTAGGTTGTGCAATTTTTCTCTCTCTTGTCTCACAAGAAGGAGGCGAAATTTTGTACTTGTGAATTAGGGTTAGGGAATTTCGACTTTAGCCTTATATTTATATAAAATAGGGAATTGATAATTATAATTAGGGAATCCCTAAATTATAGGATTATCAAATTATAAAATTATGAGATTACAATAATATGATAATTTTAGGACTTGAATATCTAATTAAAATATTACTTTAATATTTTAATTCAAATTCAAAATGCAATCTTGAAAAATCAAATGGAAGATCAAATCTTCCCTTGGACCCACTCAAGCAATGCGCCATCTCCCCTATTTTTATTGGAATTTTATAAATCAAAAATAACATTCCTAACTCTTAGGAAGTTATAACCAACTTATTATCTTCCAATGATTTTGAATTAAAATATTACCCTAATATCTTTAATTCAAATTTGAATCAAATTCAAATTCATTATTGAATTAAAATATTACCCTAATATCTTTAATTCAAATTTTGAATCTCAAGATCATATCTTGAATTCAAATTCATGACTTTAATTAATAAAACATTTTCATTAATTAAAATCCCCTTAAATGAGGCGCCACCCTCAAGCTCAATATTAATGAATTTAATAAATCAATAATCTCCTAACTTTTAGGAACCTTATCTGATTTATTATTCCCTAATATTATTATTGTAAATAGATTAATCCCATTAACTATTTAACAATTATTATATTTAAACTTGTCCTACAAATTTAAATATCACAACTGTAGATAATATTTAAGACAAGACTTAATGTCCCAGACATTTTGCTGTGTCTTAAATTGTGTCACCGGAGTGACTCACGCATTAACCCTAATTCGTGTCCCTTTAGGCGGTGTCCAGATCCTGCTCATGTGTGACACAGCAAGCCTCACGTGGAGTTCGCAGCAAGCCATCTCTATGACTCACAAGTCGAGAGCGGACTCTAGCAAGCCATCACGACTACCCAAAACACGTGAGTTATCGTTTTATCAAAACCGACTTAACCTTAGTACCTCCTTGTCATAGACCCTATTGTCACACGATATCGTGGTTCTGGATAAGGCACGAGAAAGTCATCCTTAATCCAAACCACAACTTTCTCGATCTTCTTGAGTAAGTCCCATTTCCCAGCGTGGCCACGCATTTCCTTGGACACATTTCCTTGGACAGACTCATCGAGGGCGCCAGTTAGATATCTCTCATTTAATGAGGGAAAAAATCCCATTTTGGCCAATCCACATTACTCAGCACGGCAATCAACCAAACCCGTACTGTCACGACCCAAAACCAGACACGTGACCGGCACGAAATGCAAGAAGAATCTCACACTCCGTAAGCCTATAATTAAAAGAAATCACATGCTAAACTAAAAATTACACAAATGATATTGTCATCTACTATTTACTGTAACAAATTTTACACAACCAAACATCATGTCTGTGAATTTATAGAGCAACTCTAGAGTATAATAATAAATAATGTACAACCTGGCACACACGGACAATATGTGTTTCATCTTCTAAGAAAACATCACCTGCTCAACACTTCACACCTTTAAAACCTGCATCTAAAAAAAAATAGTGGAGGGGAATGAGTTTTGCAACTCAGTGAGCGACTAACGCATTCCAATCGTGGTGCCGGGCACCACCACGTAGGGAGAGAGTTACCAACAACACACATTAACAAAAATAACTTCTAACAACATCCGTTTAACCAAATAATTCTAACATATGCAACGATTAAAACATAATTCAAATAACAAGACTTAACAATTCAACTAAAGGTAGCAAGTGAACTTTTAAAAGAAATTGAAATATAAGTTTTCATGTTTTGTGAAAGTAAAATTAGAGAATAAGATCAAGTCATGAAACCAGCTTTCCAATCTTCTTTCAAGAATCAAAATGTGATCAGATGAAATATTGAAACCGTTCTTCAAAGGTATAACTCATAAAGACCTTACAATCAAGCCCTTTAGGGTCATTGAGTGAAAGAAAGACTCATTAGTGATTTACAAATTAAGTCAAATGTCTTGACACTAAGATTATAGATCTCTATCCAATCATGCTTGTAGAACAAAAATAGATCACGTCTGGGATAAGTTAATTCTGACAAAAGTAATTTAGTAAAATGAAATAATTACGTGAAATTCTCAATTGAAGTGAACCCTCACTCTATAAAAAAAAAATTATTTGATATAAAACCATGAACAACAAAGTGATTGTTACCTCGATAGCCTCTACTTGGAGGATAGCCAACAATGTAGAATCATTTGTTTGCAACTAACACCAATTTCAATACGACTAAGATTCAACAATTAATTCACCACCAATAACAAGTAACACACAATTATGTGATTTCAAGTCTGCCTCCACTCATGAGGGAACCGCACACAGCATCACCTCAAGTTCTCAACCCGTGGTGACCGCACACAGCTTTTCACCCATCGGGACCGCACACAGCATTATCTCAACCCGTGGGGACCGCACACAGCTTTTCACCCATCGGGACCACACACAACATTATCTCATTCATTCAACAATAAGACACACACCAAAGAAAGTAAAAATTTTCAATCAATATCACTACCAGTGCTATCAATTACAAACACAATCAAACACAATTACAACCACAATTACAAACACAATTACAATCACTATTACAAACACAATCACAAGCACAAGTACAAGCACAAGCACAATCAAATTTAATCAAGTCAAAACATGCACATTCAAATAAAATAAATAAATATTACCACTAGCATCAATCAACAGTAACTAAACATTTAATCTTAATAATATTAATATTCAACGTCACACCCTTATCAATTCATCAAACAAATAATATTCTAACAACCCATAGGTCAGCCAATCATCACACTTGATTTGCAAGTAAAGCACAATATCAGTATTTCCACCTCAACCCATCAAGGAGCTCAAAAGTCATCACCTTGACGCTCAAGGGAGCACACACAGTACTTTCGTTCCACCTCCACTCATGCACAAGAAACACATATAATGTCATTAATATCTACGTCAACCCTTTGAGGAGCACGCACACCGTCTATTCGTATCCACTTTAACCCAACGGGAAGTATACAAGGTATATTCATATTCAACCTCAACCCGATAAGGGGCACACGTACTATATCTATATATATATACCAACTCAGACCGCCGAGGAGCACACGCATCCACAATCATCTTCCAACCAATCAATGATAAACAACACACTAGAATTTCTTCAAGAATGTCATCTTCAATGTCACAACCAACACTTTGGGTAAGCAAACATATTCATATCCTGACTACAGTCATTTTTTTAAAAAAAACAATTCATTCACCTAACAACGTTACCATTCAGCATATCAACCCTCAAGTAAGGCCAAGATAAGAAAGCCGCTCACCTTAGTCGATAGGATGGACTCCATAGCCTTCATGGTTTCTTCCGATAACCAGAGCAAGCATCTAGGGATATAATTACAACCAAAATACAAATCAACCTCACCATTCAAGAACTTGATCCAAAGACTTGAAAAGTACAATTCTCTAAACTTGAAAACCTTAACTTGTTAACACCCTTTACTCACCTAAGAACCCACTATCTAGAACTTATCTTACCCTTTCCCACATTTCCAAGAACCCTAGCATGTCTCAACCAAGAAATTAACAAAGAGACCTGGGTATGTCATTTGGGAGCTTTAGTAAGTTCTTTGAAATCCAATTTTTAAAGATTAGCTGAAGAACAAATTTTAAAATCAAAGGCTTGAATCAATGCCACAACTTGACACACTCTTTTCCATCAATTTTAACTTGAATAGATAAACTTTCACAATTTAAATTCAATATCATTTTTCCAAAACTCTACATAATTCCAAAGTATCCCATTTAGTTCATTAAAACCACCAAAATCATCTATAAGGACCAATTTGCCAACTTGAAAGTTCCAAACAAAGCAACCAAGTTTCAAAATATTCTTTCTAAATTCAAACCAATGAATTAGAACTCGTCTATATCATTCAATGAACTTATCCAAACCAACAATTTCATGGAAGCAAAGAGATTTGATCAAAAGGCCCAATTTTCCTAAATTTTCGTCACTTTTGAACCCTAGAGTAAAGTCAGCCCCAAATAACAATATTATGGAGTGTTCATAGCGTCTAAAGGTGCCTAGCATGATATAGTATCATCAAATGGTCCATTCCAACAAGAAACATCAAGAAAGATGAAGAATTTGATGATTTTCGGGTATACCTTCATTTTGGCCGAAAATGAAATTAGGAGTTGTTTGCCCAAGCTTGTGTAGCTTCTAAGATGGCTATGGAGGTTGGAAGAATGAAGAGTGAAGCTCACTAATCAAGTTAACATCAACAAATTGAGTTATATCAGCAAAAATCTGAACCACCAAGAGAGAAGGACCGAAAGAGGCGAGAAAAGCATTAGAGCCTACCAATCAAGAAAGAGAGAAGGGAGGTTGGTGGTGGTGACAGTTCACCGGCGATAACTGGCCGTCGTCAGACGGCGGCGGGGCTGGGAGGAAGCAGCGATGGGTTGCTCGCACGAAGGGAGAAGAGAATGAAGAATGGAGGACCAAATTGTGCTTCTCGGGTGTGAGGTGTGGGTTTTAATTTTTTTGAAAAAGAAAAAAAAGAAAGAAGAGCTGGAGGATCATTCGCTGGCTGTCTAGGAAATTCTAGAGAATAAAAGGCAGTTTAGGTATAGGGTTTAGAGGCAGAAATTCTTCTTTCACCCCAAAAAGAATAAAATTATTTCAAAACAATCCCTAAAAACATGAAATTTTAAAAATATGGAATTTTTCAACAAAATTTATATCGTTGGTTTCGCTTCGAAGAGTAGATCGCAACTATGAAATTTGTTTTTGAAAACTTAATCTCTAATGTCTTTAAGTTCTTATTCGAAGCTATCATTGATCTGGTCCAGAGAAAAAAACCCAGATGAAATTTTAAACTTTGTTTGCTCCCAAATTTTTAAAAGCCAAATAAAATATGGTGACTTCCAATATGAGGATTAAAATTATAAATGTTCGAGATTTCTATTTTCTAAAAATTCTAAACTAAACATCCGTAATACTGGTTTAAAATTAGCTTAAAAATCTATCTAAATTTCTGAAAATCACTAATTCTACTTCTGAGCATCCGAAACTAAATTCTAAAACTCGAGGATCTCACAATCTCTCCCCCTTAAGAAATTCGGTCCCCGAATTTCCTCTAAGGTACTAACCTCAACTTGCAACATGCACCCCACACTGAGACGTCTCCTGTGACTGCTCTTCTTAAAATTTTGTACCTTTATTTTTATTACCTCTTATGCACAAACATAAAAGAGTTTAGTCTTGAGTGTAATTAAGTTTCTGCACTTATTTTCAAACACAACAGTATTCCATACTAGACCTCACATTAATGAAACCTTAAAAGGATAAAACCCTTAATGCATTCAACTCAAGTGAATTCTTTAAATTTTAATACCGCAAAACATACGACATTCATCGCTTAGAAAAGTCAATAAAAATTCTCAAGAAAAAAATGCATATAAAGAAATACCTCAAGGTGCATGGAAAAATCAAAAACATCAATAAACTTGTGAAGAAAATCAATAATGTTAGGATATAAGGATGACAACAAACTCATCTAAACACTAGTCAAGTCCAATCAAGAACACCGTCTCCCAAATTATCATTATAAAGAACTCAAGTAGCTAGTATTGCGCAATCAAGATCAAGATTCCCCAGTAAAGAAATTCCACACTAACTTGAACATACTTCGGCCTCAATCCTTCATTGGGGAGCGATACAAATAATTACTTCATCCCACTGTTGGAGCACACTCCATACTCAGTTACTCATTCACCAAAAGTAACAATTATATCTAGGTAATTTAATTCCAAGTCAATCATTCACCACCACCGGCAACATATTTAACATGTAAGAAAATTGTCAATGAGAAAGTTCAAAAATAAATAAACTCCATCACAATCGAACAACAAGATCAAAATGTCACCACTAACATAGAACTCATGTACTTATCATATTAAGCGAATCACATGGTTAGAAAAGCAACGGTATTGGACTTAAAACAACATCAGTGCAAGAAAATATCAAGTATTTATAATACGTTGTAGCCAAGGTTTTCGATTAAATTGTCAAGTACCAAAGTTAGCAAACCTCCATAATCATTCATGCATTTCGTAACTATTTCTCAGACATCAGAGCAGTGTAATACCCATCAAAAATTTGCACTACCAAGCTATAACAATCTAAGGGCATGACACTCAAAAGGAAATTACCTTAACGACAAGTCTATCTCGACACTTCAGAACATATATTTCCATTTCCTTCTCAGATTTACAAACATATTCAAATTCGAACAACTTAGAATCGAGTAGCTTCAAAAGAAAATTATAATTTCCAAACCCTTCAAGAATACAGTACAACGCACATCAAAATCTAAATACACGCACATTAAACATTGTATGAGAGTGGGGCATCTCTAAACCATTTAAAGTCTGAGTATAGTATATTTCAATAACAATGTAACTCTACCAGCAATCCAATTAATATCTCAAGTAGAAGAGTACACCTACATAAAAATCAGCATATAAGCCACCATACAATTATTTGTAAGGCTACCTCTTGGTAATATTGTCAACTAAATAAACTTTCCTTATTTAATTCTCCCCCAATATAGTCGTTCAATAAAAGCAGAATTAATAAAAGTAAAACCAACAAATCTCCCCAAACATAAGAGGACTTTTCAGCTACACAAATCATTTCACTAGCCTAATACCAATACAACTTCAATCTCCAATCATATGTAAATGTATCATAGAAATGTCAAGTAAACAAGAAACCTACCTACGCTAGATTATAGAAATGGTAATCACCCCAAGTCCATAAAAACATAATATGGTATATCAAAATGTGATTTTTACATGTTGATACATTCCTGTCCAGGACTCTTGCCCACAAAATTCTCATTATAACACATTGAAATGCAAGGTTAGAATGCCAATAACAATCACAAACAAAAATCAAAAGTCTCTAAAATCGTAATCTCGATATGTCAAACCACAAATTTAACGTGTCAAAAGATATTTAAAATGTGTAACATAATTAGCTACTAAATGCATGCTTTTGAAATATCGACACAAGTCTAAAGTGCCCAAAAAAAGGTCAATATACTAGAACTTAATTGGTTAATGAAAACAAAACCTCAAAGCATGAAAAAAAAAAAAAAACTTTAAAACAAGAGAGGAAGGCTCAAATAATTCATTTGGAATAGTCACAAGACATTGATATAACTTTGATCAAGTGAATCAAAATATAAACACAACAATTAAAAAAAAATTCAAATTCCAAGAAGTAGATTTCAATGCTCCAACCAATTATGAAAAATGGAATTTTAGCATGTTAAAATACAATTTTTAAATGCAATAATGTGGTTGAAAATACCTTTTGAAAATTAACCATCAAAATCAAGTTTTTGTGCACATGACGAGAGATTGTTCAAGGGTTCATTAGAGCTAGAAGTACTTCCAAGCCAACATGAAATTTGTCTGTGATCAAAATTAAAGGATATCACTAAAGTGATAATCCTCGTTCTTTTTCCAAAATGCCTACAAAACTTCAGCAAAAACTCAAGGCTTAGTTTAGGGATTTTGAAACTAAATAAATATCAATTAATTAGATAAATACGGATTAAGAGCATAGAAAAAGTTATTTTGAAAAGTTCAACAGTCATTTCCAACACATTTAACATGTAAATAGAGAATTCAAATGCTCTCATGCACCTTTCAAAAACATTTGCTAATGACTCCGTTGTGATACTCAATTAATTTAATCTTGAAGGACGACAACTAGGGGTTCCAAATAATTAGCAATGTTAACAAATGAATAAGTGATCTTACATGATGATTATGTTCTTTTCCTTTTCTCTGTCTCCATACAATTTCACATTCCAATAGTCTTGCAAAATGAAAATGCCACAAATCAACCCACCGTCAAAGTCAATCATATTAACAAATAAATATGAACAACCACACACTAAATTTGTAACCAAGACCTAACTAACAATCCTAAAAAGGAAGGAATTAGTTTCCTATAGTGCCCTTTAGTAATACTTCAATTATGATTATGTGGCGGTTCATAATAATAATTGAAGTCCCAACAAAAACACTTTGCCCTATAATCCACAAGGAGACCTAACCAGGCTCTGATACCAACTTTGTCACGACCCAAAACCAGACACGTGACCGGCACGAAATGCAAGAAGAATCTCACACTCCGTAAGCCTATAATTAAAAGAAATCACATGCTAAACTAAAAATTACACAGATGATATTGTCATCTACTATTTACTGTAACAAATTTTACACAACCAAACATCATGTCTGTGAATTTATAGAGCAACTCTAGAGTATAATAATAAATAATGTACAACCTGGCACACACGGACAATATGTGTTTCATCTTCTAAGAAAACATCACCTGCTCAACACTTCACACCTTTAAAACCTGCATCTAAAAAAAAATAGTGGAGGGGAATGAGTTTTGCAACTCAGTGAGCGACTAACGCATTCCAATCGTGGTGCCGGGCACCACCACGTAGGGAGAGAGTTACCAACAACACACATTAACAAAAATAACTTCTAACAACATCCGTTTAACCAAATAATTCTAACATATGCAACGATTAAAACATAATTCAAATAACAAGACTTAACAATTCAACTAAAGGTAGCAAGTGAACTTTTAAAAGAAATTGAAATATAAGTTTTCATGTTTTGTGAAAGTAAAATTAGAGAATAAGATCAAGTCATGAAACCAGCTTTCCAATCTTCTTTCAAGAATCAAAATGTGATCAGATGAAATATTGAAACCGTTCTTCAAAGGTATAACTCATAAAGACCTTACAATCAAGCCCTTTAGGGTCATTGAGTGAAAGAAAGACTCATTAGTGATTTACAAATTAAGTCAAATGTCTTGACACTAAGATTATAGATCTCTATCCAATCATGCTTGTAGAACAAAAATAGATCACGTCTGGGATAAGTTAATTCTGACAAAAGTAATTTAGTAAAATGAAATAATTACGTGAAATTCTCAATTGAAGTGAACCCTCACTCTATAAAAAAAAAATTATTTGATATAAAACCATGAACAACAAAGTGATTGTTACCTCGATAGCCTCTACTTGGAGGATAGCCAACAATGTAGAATCATTTGTTTGCAACTAACACCAATTTCAATACGACTAAGATTCAACAATTAATTCACCACCAATAACAAGTAACACACAATTATGTGATTTCAAGTCTGCCTCCACTCATGAGGGAACCGCACACAGCATCACCTCAAGTTCTCAACCCGTGGTGACCGCACACAACTTTTCACCCATCGGGACCGCACACAGCATTATCTCAACCCGTG
>QANZ01008415.1:0-5000 GCA_003254925.1 Chamaecrista fasciculata
ATATATGTTCAAATAATAACACATAAATAAAATGATTGGCCCTATGGCACAATCTCCATCAACTGTTATGTCTAGAGGAGATGCTGAACAATTCTTTTGTCCATTAGAAGGCTGGCAATCTATTAAAGGGGGGTGAAGTAGTGAAAACAAATTCATAATCTGGTAGAGACGCATTGCCAAAGTAATCCAACAATTACAAATACTTAACAATGAATGTGAAAATGTACCTCTCAACTTATGACCTCGTTTCTGCAAAAGGATATTCCTTCTTCTCAGTCTTTCTTCTTTTTGAAGCAACTTACGTGGTCGCATCATGCGATGATGCATGAGTTGATGTTGATCTTCCATGGCTTGCAACGGCGATGGGAGTTTTGTATACTACATACGAACACTATTTCCTAACCTAAACATGACTCGATGTTGTACGTGTTGGAGATTGTGCCCTAGGGCCAATCATTTGATAGATATGTTGTGAACATATCAATTAATTTATGGAGATAAATTAATGGTTATCATATTATTAGCATGTTTACTATGATAACAGTCTGTGATTAATTATGAGATAATTAATCTAAACTGTCCATGGTCGCTCATTCAAGTGGGAACTTGAAATGAACTAAGACCAGCATGACCTCAGTGCATAGAGATGCATGCACTAGATGCTGGTACGAGAGTCATGGTGCAATTACGTAAGCGGTTACGAGTTGCTGGACATGACCCGGAGAGTCCTGCATGGGTTTAGTCATCAGCTTGCCTCTCCTGTACACCTGTCATGACGCCTTAGACCTGAGGTCATCATTATTCCGACGTTGCAGTTGTCAGACTTTGGCTTAGTCTAACGCTGCCCGTAACAGGGTAGTCATAAGGGCTAAGTACGGGTTTGGTTGATTGCCCCTCCGCTCTCAAGCGAGCAACTTCCTTCGCCAGATTATGCATCACAGTTTGAGAAGCATGGGTGGCCGCAGCCGCCACAATGTTGTGCCCTGCCGCGAATTTTGCTGGCGGGCGTTTGAAAGCTTCGGCCATCAGAGTGTCATGCCACCCATAGGTACCCGTAGAATACAAGGCTTGGATGGTGGCCACGCCAGAGAAACGCCACCCATTTGGATTCGAGGGCAAATAAGGGAACTCTGCCTCTCCCTTCTCATCCACCCTCCTTTCGGGCACCATACCCATCCAGGGGTTGCGCGGGCCATCGCCATCAGGGTTGCTGGTCTTGATAAACATGTCTAGCTCCTTGTCATTCTAGTGGATGTACACCCCTGGATCCTCGGGCACCGTCACACGTGCCTTCTTCGCTGGCGGACCCTCTCTCGGCGGCCCGTCCACCGGACCCTTCCCTTTGCCAGTTGCCTGTTTTCCTCTGCTCGAGGGGGAGGCGCCGGCCTCTGCAACATTTCCCGACGGCCTCATTCCCCCGATAGCCAGCACGGGCGGCCCCGTCCTCTTCCTCGCCGACGATGCAGATGCCTGGACGCCTGAATGATGGGCCACAACACCCCTTAAAGACGTCGGGGCACGGGACGGCGGCAGACCTGGCACTCTTTGCCCAGCGCCGGGTGCCATTGGAGGAGCAGAGGGAGCTTGCACCCGAGCAGGTGCAGAAGTTTGTGCAGGCGCTGGCTCGCCCCTGGCTCGGCGTGAGCCGCTGCAGTAGAACTGCCGGCCCCTTGGTCGGTCGGCCTCTTCTTTGTGCCTGTCAAAGTTGCAAAACAAACAACAGAAAAATGGTTGTAAACCATTTGAGCGACCACATCGTATATCAATCAAAGAATTAAAATAATATATATTACATGTTTGCACATAGTTTCTGTAAAATGAGCAAAGGAGTAAAATGCTAATATTATATTATTGCATAAATTTGTCATTAAGTAAAATACTAATAAGTTTACTTAATGAGTAAAATACTAATATTATATTATTGCATCATTTGAATTATAATATTAAACAACAATTGAAAAATTAGATAATATTAATATTAAGTGATAAACTAGAAAATGGATGCACTTACCTAGTTCAACGGATGTGGGCTGCAAGAGCAAATTGATCGTCCAAGTACCTGCAAGAGCTTCACAGGGGGGCCCTGCGAAGAATACTCCGACGCTCAAGTTAGAATATGAGAGATATGAGAGTAAGAGAATTCTGAGAGGTAAAGAGTAGCTAACCTTAGACTGTTGAGTTGGGCTCTATTTATAGAGCAGGGGGAGAGTGGTGGTCAGCGCGCGGGGCGCACCACGTAGCCAGGCACGATCTCCACCAGCAGAGGTGGTGGAGACCGAGATTTGCGGAGCAAGGCAATCGTGGGTTATTGCGTGTCGTTTCGCTCGGCGGGCGCCAGGAGACTAGAGAACGTGGGTGTGACTAAGGTCGCGACCCACGATCTCCCTCAGCGAAGTTTGCGAGACAAGGTAGTCGTGGGCGACTGCGTGTTAGTCTGGAGGCGCGCGCTGTGACCCAGGGTGGATCACGGCCGCCTCTAATGTTCAGAGGGCACTCGAATGGCTCAAGTGTGCCTTGACAGGTTTGGAGGGGAGGGGGGCCCGGTTCGAGGGCTGCTTAGGTGTACGCCCAAATAGTGATGTATCACAAGTCCCTCCTTAAAGAAGCCGATGAGCGCGTTCGTCGTTACATCCCGGCGGACGCGCAGGATAATAGGTTTGGAGCATAGGCGATGGACAGAATGTACAGGAGTACTTGTTCCCCACGAAGAGGGAGAAATAGGAAAGGTGGGCGTCCACATCAAGGGAATATGGAACGTCGAGGATGCCAAAGCGGGCGGCCATGTGGTAGGTAGCGCTGTCTTGTCACAGACACGTGTCACAAATCGGGTGGCCAGAGTTTGAAAAAGTAGAAAACGCCTCGTTTGCCGCGCTTGTGAGGGTATATAAGGGCCGAACGAAGCGTCTCTTCCACTTTTGCTTCTTGCGTTCGAGAATTTAGGAGAGAGAAAAGAGAAAGTCGACGAGTTCAACCGCCGGAGTTGAGTAACCGCTGCCGGAGTCGAGGCGTTGTGGTTGTGAGCGAGAATCGGTCCGAGTTCAACGTGTTGGGAATTTCCAAGGCGCAAAACGCAGCGGAAGCAAGAGATATGAAACTAAAAATTTTAACACTTAAAACGCGCCAAGGCCTAAATTCCCGAATGGATCCGCTAGTTGAATTTAAAACCTGTTAGATAGTGGTATACCTCACGAGTTCCAATCGGTTTGGTTGTACGGGGCATGTCCTAGAAGTCCACGTGATGCGTCCTTCCTCTGCCGGTGATCCACACGAACAGTTTTGGAGATGCCTAGGTGCTAGCCTCCTTCACTTCTCCAAGTGAATTAGGGACCTCTATCTACGGTGTTCTTCAATTCAAGAACAATTCTTGAATTCTCCAAGAACAAGATGGCGCCTATGGTCAAGGATCCAATCCTTGATCTCACACAACCTTGTCACACAAACCCTAAACTCCTTTAGAGTTGTGCGCCACTTTCTCTCTCTAGAAAAACTAGGGTTGCGTTTTTCTCTCTCCTAATGTGCATGGCATCTCTATGGAATTCGACTTATGCTATGTATTTATAGGGTTTGGGGACTCTGATAATTATAATTAGGGAATCCCTAAATTATAGGATTATCAATTTATAAAATTATGAGATCTCAATATCATAATTTTAGGACTTGAATTCCCAATTAAAATATTACCTTAATATTTCAATTTGAATTCAAAATGCAATCCTTGAGAATCAATTTGGAAGATCGAATCTTCCAAAGATCCTTATGTCATGCGCCATCCCCTACCAAAATTTGTTGGAATTTAATATTATAAACAGAAATATAATTGTAAATAGACTAATCACATTATCTATTAAATGGAAGAAAACCAAAAACTCACCAAAATGAATTGTGATAATGTGCTAGGCGCCTAGCCCTAGCTTGTATAATTATTTTTAGAGCATTATTATAATTCTAAATTATAATAATAATGGCTTCATGACTTGAATTTTAATTTATAATATTACCATAATATTAAATTTAAATTCAAATCGTAATCTTAGAGAATCAATTTGAGAGATCAAATCTCCCCATGAGATTCTCCAAGATGGCGCCATGTTGCCCTAAATTATCCTTGGAATTTTATAAATCAAAAACCTTCCTAACTCTTAGGNCTGTTGTTGTTTCTGTTAGGAATAATTAAAATTAATATTATTATTAATGTTTGGGATTCAAAATTGAAGTGCAATATGCACGTGGAGATTTGCAACAGTTTTTATGTCAGTGAATGATATATGAGAAATTCAAGTTATCTCTCTCATCTCCATCTTATGTCATTTTCGCCCAAAATAAACCAAAAAAAAAAAAAACTAACAGTTTCTGGCTCCTACAGTCACTTTTAAATACTTCACAGTTTACTCTAAACAGCTAACATGTTCCATAATGTTTGCAAAGAAGGATGTATGTAGCAGAAATCTAATAAGTCATAGGTGTAACCCAAACATTCAGAATTTATAATTGACAGCAAAGATGGCCATGAAACTGTAAACTAGAAAAGGAAAGCAGCAAGTGCTTGTAGGTTCAACCAAGAATCTCCATACCAGCGCTCTTGCTCAAGAAAAGAAATTCCCAAGTCACTTTGGAATGTACCCACAATGAAGTAAAAAGAAGCGATGTGTTACTGATTCGAAAGCCGAGTACTGGATTTGCAGAGGACTGGAGACATGGGATTCAGCTATCTTTATGCACCTTAATAACAATACAGTGTTCTTTGTATCAAGAGCTTCATCCATGGCTTGTGCCACTTCAATGGCCTGTACAACTAGTGATATAAGCTTTTGAGCAAGGCGTATCAATAACATATCTGAACACAAACCTCCTCATAGCAAGCAGATCATTGCGATTTGAGAAAACTGATTCTGATATTATGCAATTGTGCCATTGCAGGAACAGTGCTGAGAGATCCTGCTCTCCATTTAAGAAGAAAAGCCTCTGCAGGAACAGTGCCATTTATATAGGGTATTGAGTGT
>QANZ01008421.1:0-11884 GCA_003254925.1 Chamaecrista fasciculata
AAATAAATTAAAACATCAAAATGAAAATTTAAATTTCATCAAATTTGTACCAATTATATTAATAAGACATGGCTTTAATTATTTGGATGGGAGGACATGAATGGTAATTAAACGACTATATATAAACTACTACTATAATTCAAACAACAAAAGGAATTGAAAGGGTGTTTTAGCATTTTTAGGTTATCTCTAGAGGACACGTGGTCATAACAATACCCCAATTAGTGGTCAAACTTCATTCGTTTTCACAAACTTTTTTTTCTTATCATGATAAATACTTTAATTAATCTCTTGTAAGTAGAAATTGAAAAGGCTTTAAAAGTTGGATTAGTCGGCGTAAAGCCTAATAAAGAAATTAACCACAACCTGAAACAGTGCACTATCTGAGTAAAAAATGTTATCATCGATCAATGATGCAAAAAGGCCAATATCAACTTAACTATGGGATTAATCAAACTCAATTAATGATCATGCTGATCAGTAAGGCAAGAATTCCTAATTAGTGCTAGACTTTTGAAAAATGATTGTTAATTACGGAGACTTTACACTTTTGAACTTTCTGCAAATTAGATCTGATATGCTTACTCTTTGTCTAATTAAAGCACAGCAATAAGAAGATGAATGTCATTGTCGAATTCTTTTGATTTTAGAGTCAATTCAAGACTTCATTTCTTGGAAACCTACCTCCAATGGTCATTTCACTACCTCATCTGCATATCTCTCGCTCTTCAAAGACAACCCTCCCTTTGAACACACTTGGATTTGGAAAATTAAGCTTCCTCCCCACTACCCTCTCTTTATTTGGAATCTCTTTAAGAATGCTATTCCTATAAATTCTAACCTTTTTAATAAAAATTGTATTTCTTCTCCTCTTTGCCCTCTTTGTAAGGATACCATTGAAGATCTTGAGCATATTTTTTTAAAATGCCCCAAAACTACTGATATCTGGTACAATCTTGATCCTTCTTGTTGCAATACTTCTTTTCCTTTCCCTATTTGGCTTAAAACTCAATGTCATCGATCTCAGAAATTTTTTCACAATATTCCCTGGTCTGTCTTTTTCATTATCACCATTAGAAACATCTGGATTGCTAGAAACCGTTTCTTATTTAACAATACTGTGTTTAACCCTACCATTATCATCAATTCTAGTAAAGCTGAAGCAATTGATTTCTTTTACCTCCACTCTTCTCACTCCATTACTAAACCCCCTAATACCACCCTCTTCACTCATTGGACAAAACCTAACCCCCCATTTTATAAACTTAATTGTGATGGATTAGCAAAGGATAACATGATAGGAGCTGGTGGTCTGATTAGAGATCATCATGGAAACTGGTTTTCGGGTTACTCTGTTTTTCTTGGTGCAGGTTCTATTCTCAAAGCTGAATTATGGAGTATTCTTCATGGTCTTCAACTTGCTAGAGACCTTAACATTACACACATTATTGTTGAAACAGACTCATCTCTTGCTGTCCAGCTTCTTACTACTCAGAATAATCTTTCTCATCATCACCTGTTCTCTCTTATTCATAACTGCAGATGTTTCCTTCAACTCTTTGAAGAAGCTAGCGTTCAGCACATCTTCAGGGAAGCAAATCACCCAGCAGACTCTCTGGCTAATTGGGCTCGTTCTTCCTTTTGTCATAAGACTATTTTCTCTAATATGCCAAATTTTATTTATCTTCATTGTTTGTATGACTTTATGCATTTCTCTTTTCCCAGAAACTGTAAGGGGACCTCTAGTCTCTCCCCCCTTTTGGATTGTAATGCTCTTCCTTGCCCCCCTTCTTTAGCTCCTAGTTGTAGATGAGCTACATATCCTCATCTGATATGCCCCTATGTTACTGCTTTCTTGTTTTCTAATATATTTGCATCTTTATCAAAAAAAAAATTAATTAATTAATTAGTAATTAAAAGCAAAATGTGGTGATGAGTTTGAGGGCTATTGGATGACCTGCTATGACATATAGATTTCTTGTTTAGTTTATAAGTTTAGTATGATTGTTGATTATGATGCTCTTCTTTGCAAAAGGAAAGAATCCAAGTTTTTCAAAAGATAGAGAAGAAAGAGAGTAGGATAAATTGGATGCGTCTCAACTCTCAATTCTAAAATAATGTCAAACAAATGTCGGAAATTTAAATATTCAACTTAATAATGTTGTTTAGATTGGATCGCTGTTATTTATTGAGAGAGATAATTTATCTCTAGTGGAGAACTGTTTTAAATGACAAATAATCAAAAATGGTTATTAGATTCTGGACTGGTGAATTGTCCAAATATATATCTATACCAATGTTATGAAACCCGGACCGGACCGGACGGTCGAACCGGGACCCGAGAGTAAAGACGGCTCGGTTTGGACCATTAGACCGTTCAAAAGGTTGGACCGCTTTGAACCGCCCAAAATCGGATTGACCCTGGTTGAACCATGACCCGGAGCAGTTTTTAGAAAATCGACCGGATCACTATTTTTAATGGAAAATTCATTTTTTTTAGTATTTTTAGTTGGTTTTGTGGGCCAAATGCAAAAAGTAATATGAAACTCAATATAAAATATTGTAAACCTATTAAAACAAAGAAAAAAAAATCATTTTTTTTCATTTTTACTAACCTAATAATTATTCATGTTCTGACTTTTATATATTTTATTTATGTAGGACAATGAAATTATGGATTCATAAGTATATCTTATTGTTATATAAAGTTTTTACTTTTTAGTTATATTTTATTAATTATGGAATATNTGGCACCACAACTATTTTTTTCGTCTAATTTTAACGGAAGTTTGCTTCTGCCGTTCAATTGCCACAATTAAACACAATTCACGCCAACATTTAGCGTAATGAAAAATCAAACGCACCCTGTTGTCATTCACACAAGCATAATTTCTCACAACTCTCTCTTTGCCTTCGACGAACACAAACCTGAGTCCCTAAATTTAACAATTTGGACTTTGATTTCAATTTCCTGAACACAAGCATAATTTCTCACAAAATTTTCTCAACTTTCTCTTCATCTTCGTCGATCACCGAAAGCCTAAATCCCAGTATTTCTCAAATCGTTTTCGTCTTCGTCTTCGTCTTCCTCAATCGTTTTCGTCTTCATCTTCCTCGATCATTTTGGTCTCCGTCATCCTCGATCGTTTCAGTCTTCGTCTTCGTCTTCCTCGGATCTTTTCCTCCAAACTTTGAACGACTACGAAAACGTGCCGACACCAACGATGCAAAAGGAATTGTGAAGCCAAACGAAACCGACGATTTTTAGTTATGAGTCATATTTTCTATAATATAAAATTTTACAATAATATCATGCACGATTGTTTTTTAAACATATTTCTGGATTCATAACATATTTAATAGGCTTAAGTGCACTTTTGGTCCCAAAACTATGACAAAGGTTTCATTTTGGTCCCATAACTTTTTTTGTTGCAATTTTGGTCCCATAACTATGACAAAGGTTTCATTTTGGTCCTATAACTTTTTTTGTTACAATTTTGGTCCCATAATTTCTCTAAAGGTTCCACCGTTAGTCCCTTGGTGAATTTCATCCATATATTAGCCGTTACGTATGACGTGGCATAGTGATTAGGATCATGATGTGGCAAAATAAGCTGAAATGGACTGAAATAGGATCTATATGCAACATATTAAAACTTATCTATACCCAACCACAATATATACAAAGAGTGGTACTTCCTCTTCCTCGTCAGCCCAACGGGACTTCCTCTTCCTCGTTCCGCTTCCCGATTCGCCGTCGCCGCCGCTTTGGTCGTTCGACTCTGGCTGAGGATCCCATCGACTTCGTCGGCGCCTTCTGCTTGAAGTCTCTTCTTCCCCACCAGATTGGTCCCTGTCAGTACCACTCTTTGTATATTTTGTGGTTGGGTATAGATAAGTTTTAATATGTTGCATATAGATCCTATTTCAGTCCACTTCATCTTATTTTGCCACATCATGATCCTAGTTACTATGCCACGTCATACTTAACGGCTAAATATGGATGGAATTCACCAAGGGACTAACGGTGGAACCTTTTGAGAAGTTATGGGACCAAAATTGCAACAAAAAAAGTTATGGGACCAAAATGAAACCTTTGTCATAGTTATGGGACCAAAAGTGCACTTAAGCCTATTTAATATATTAGTTATGAGTATTTAGAATCAGTGAAGTAAATAGGATAATAAAAAATTAAAAGTTGATTCTTTACTTTTCTTTTTTCTCTAATCTTCAATTTTTCAAATTAAAAGAAGAGATTTCAAATATCGGTCCCTCTCCTCCTTTTTTCTTCTTAATTCATGATCAAAACATACATTTTTTTTTTTAATCTTCAACTTCTCAAATAAGGAAAAGAAGTTTGGAATCTCTTGCTCTTATTTAGAGAGTTGAAAATTGGAAGGAAAGAAAATAAAGAATTAACGGTTAATCCATCATTCTCTTCTTCCCTTCATAAATTCTAAATACTTTAAATTAGATATTTTGGAGGGAGGAGTTACTTCACAAACAATAAGGAGAGTAAAAGAAGATTAATCTCCTCTCCACTTCTCTTTCCTCCCCCTCCCTCCCCATCTAATTATCCAAACAGACCTTTAAATATCTCTAACCTAATATACCTATTTATAAATATATCACATAACCTTAGAATATTCTCATTTTAGTTGTAAATATATCTATTTACTTTTACCTTATTATCGAATGTGTCTCACAAAAACTCTAGTCTCTTCTCTAAAATCATATGAGACTTTGACCTTATCCAACTTCACTTAAATATTTTACTGAAATAACAACTACTCCTAAATACTAGTTGCGTGACAAGGGCCAATGTCAATTAGCTAGTCCTGGATCAATATCTTCACACGATTGAAGGATCTTGAAATAAAAATGAAATGTAATGATATTGAAATGAAAATAAAATAAAATAATATGGCAAAACAAACACCGAGTTTGCAATGTAACTCCAGTTATGAAATGAAATAGGAATAATGAAATGGAATGATGTTGAAACCCCGTCCAAATACACCCTTCCAAATACACCCTTAGTAGTAAGTATCCTTCAAAATGAAATAGGAACAGGGTACACAGTAAGTATATATATACATAGGGGAAGATATTTATTATAGAAGGTATAGACAAAAGAGATGAGAGGAGAGACATGAATGCTTTGCATAATTAAGCTTGTGCTTAGCTTGGAAAAAGGTTCATTTTTTTCTGTTTGTGTATTTTTGTATTTTGGTCAAAAAGTGGAAGGGAACTCGCAAGTTCTAGTAGCCATATTGGGATAAAGTAATATTTGAATAATGCATTTTGGGAGACAATAATAGAAGCACATGTAACATGGAAGGCTTTCATTCAACACCTTATCTCTATCATTAAATCACCCAAGAAATTTGCCATTATCATTTTGACCTAACCCTCATTTTGATGTGGGAGAGAATATAATCTTTACATTTTTAAATGGGACATTATCATTCCTGATACCACAAGTGTTTGGTTCTATTAATGCTCCATTAATTCAACTACATATATTTAGTGAGATTAATCCTCCTTTCCTTCCAAGATGCCTTGGAGGGAAAGCAAATTAAAGTTATTGAAAGCTATATTTATATATATAATCTCAAAAGCAATACCATAAAATTAATCCCACGACCTTGTTGATGTTTTTCTCTTAATGTACTATTAATTCACTTAATACTTTAATTTTTTAGTATACAGATTAATATAATTTTATTTTTTTATCAAACATTTATTATTAGATAAAAAAATATATTATTAACAAGAGTAATACCTTTTTTTAGTCCACTGTAAAATAGACATTTGAGTTGACCACAAATATTTAAAGTCAGGAGATTAACCATCTTTCTCAAAATTATTTGGTGGTTGAGGTTAAATATTTTACTTTGTTGATTAGCATATAATTAAGTGTTTAAGTATATTTTATGTCTTTTTACTTATATATCTGACCCAAAATAAATTTTCCGATCCCAACAAACATTTCCCTCATATACAGCAGTACAGCACTACTTTAATAGTAACGGATAAATTTTGTATTACACTTCAAAATAGCAAAAAAATAGTAACAATTTATTGAAGATTTTATGATTTTCCATTGTCTTTTATATTTTTTTGGTAGAGATTGTCTTTTATATTTATATCTTTTTAAAATATGACTCTGAAATATCAATAAAAGTGTCGAAATTATATATAATAACATAAATAGAAAATTAAGTTTTAGGCATTTTTATTTTTTCAGAAATTGAAAATATAAAATAAAAAATGCATGGGTGTGATTTCTGTACATATATTTTTGTTCCTATTGAATTTTTGCTTGTAAAATTAACACAAAACATTTTAGAAAAAAATCATTTCCCACCAGGTCTTAAAATTATCGCGGTACAAGTAGGGATAATTATGGGTAGGGTACTATGATACTCGAACCCGGACCCGTATATGAGTGGGTATCAAAATCAATCCCCATACACATACCCGCTGGGTATTCTAATCCCATACCCGAACCCAGACTCGAAATTTTTTTAAAATAAACTATTTTTTGTTAATATAAAATTTATATTCATTCAAATTTTTACATCTATAACTACTAAAAATAAAAAATAAATTATAAATATGAATGAATTAATAAAATATTTCAATATTTATAAAAAATTTAATATTTTTTCAATAAAAAATGTTAAAGTATTATATTTTTTATATATAAAAATATATTTATTATTACTAATGGGTATATGGGTAGGGTACCACCATACCTGGACCCATACCCATTAAGGATGAGTCCGGGTCTAGACTCATACCCATAGGGTAAATTTCAGAGTCCCCATTGGGTATGAGTATTTTGATGATCTCTAGATAAAGGGTAGTTATTATCATTATTAATTTATTATATTTATAGCAATTGGCGACGAAAGAAAATGTTGGTGTCAATCTGTTTTCTCAAGAAATGAAAGGCACGGGAGAAGTAACGTCGGTCAAAACCGTTGTCAAATGTACAAAGTTCAAGACCATCCTACAAATCGCTGCATTTAATGGGAGCGACGAAGAAGTCCAATATTACGACCTTTATATTTAAATTTGAACTTGAGAGTTGAGACTGTATGAAGATTAATTAGATCCTTAAATTATATGAATAGCCAAATTATCATGACTCGAATTAAAAAAAAATATTAAAATATGTTTTTGTCAACTTTTTTTATCTATATAAAATTTTACTTTTATAGTTATATATTTTTTAATATTGAGAATATTACAATTTTTTGTCAATAAAAAAAATATTTACTTACAAATAATATAAAAATATTTTGGTAATTTTTGTTTCTATCTTATTTGACTTCGTATTTTTAGTTCAATATAAATATCTTTACCTTTATTTTTAATTTTACTCTACAATAGATTTTAAAATGTATTATACATTATATAAAAGATATAATATTATTCGATCAATATAAAATAATTATTTTAAAAGATATATTGATGATCCATTTACTTGCTTAAAGAAAAGTTTATCTCGCTCTGGGGCTAGTTTGAGAGAATATTTGGTAGGTGATGGCAATGCGACGACAGGAGGTATTCTTCGTGATGCTTCCGGTAAATGGTTCGTAGGATTTGTGCACAATCTGTGGAATGCAACAATCACTCGTGCCGAACATCCTTATGTTGGATTAGTAAATCGCATCAGACACATGATTGCTAGTGAAGATTGGAGCTGTCAAGTTTCACATATCTACAGGGAAGCTAATAATGTTGCGGATTGGCTCGCAAATCATGCCCACACTTTGCCTAGACGAATCGTCGAGTATAATAGCTGTCCTCCTGAATGCGTAACACGTTTTGTTGCTGATATGAGTGAAGTCTGTTTTACTCGCTTAATTAGCTCTCACCTTTGTGCTTTGTCTTTTATTACCAAAAAAAAAAGTTTATCTATTGACAAAAAAAAAAAAAGTAATATAGGTTCATTTATATTTATATTTTTCTGTTATATCATAATATTACAACAAATCTAAAATATTACCGAGAATATATATATAATCAACTACTCCATATTTAGCCGATTTGCTAAAAAAAATCATTTCAACTTTAATAGTTTACTATGTTATAAGTTATAACAGATGTTATGTTATATATATATAATATAAAAAATAAACTTAATGTTTTTTATGCTATCTAAATCATAAATTTAAATACCCTTTTCTTTTTTAGACATGCTTAAAATAATAAATTATTAATACCGAACGGGTAAATTCTTTTTTAGTCATCTTTCCTAAAGAGATTTCTAACTCCTATGTTTTTTTTCATTTTATTTTGAAAGTCTATAGTATTTATTTTTGAATTGTTATTTTTGGACAATGTATTTATTTAAAAGTTAGAAGATGGTCACAACTCACAATGCACTTCTAGATGCTTTTATTTATCTATATTTGATTTACTTAAATTTCAGGAAATAATTATTGTATATAGATTAAATTCATATATTTACTTTTATATTATATGCGGGTCATTTATAAAAATATATTTAAACTGAAGTAAAATTGTTTTAAATCAAGTACTCTAAATTCTAAAATAGATTTGAATATCCTTTGAAAAACTTATTCGAATGGGCCGTTGCCACGTATATAAATAGCCATGAAATCTTATTCGAATAGTTTGCTTTATGACTTTTCTCATTGGTCCTCTATTTCCTTTCAGACTAATTGGTCCACCGTTTAAACAACGGAACAAGGTAACTGGGCCTGCTGGACTTAGTCTTTGACCGTATATTGGGCCTCTTCTTGGATTAAAAAATAAAATAAAATAAATTACAATCATTTATATAAAATTTAGGGTAAATTGCAGTTTAGTACCCTGTGGTTAGGGGCGATTCCACTTTGGTACCGTGAAAGAAAAATTTTTGCAGTTTGGTGTCCCGTAGTTTGCTCCGTTAGCGAATTGGTCCCTTGTGCTTTATTTCCGTTAGGATTTAACGGCAAATCTGATTGTGACCACGTTAAAATGTCAAAAACCTCCCAACAAGTCTTCTCTTATGCGTTTATGTCCTTTCCCTTTCCTTTTCATAAGATTTCTTTTGAATAGGTCTTGATTTAATTACACTTTAATCCCAAAAGTTTATGATCTTTATCAAAATAGTCCTTAGAACCTCAAAAGACAAATGGACATCTATGATATATCAAAAAATCCCCATATTCAACTACCAGAAGATGAAATTTTCATTCAAGTACACTACAAACAAATCAAAACCCCTAAATTTTTCCAAAATCAAGCCCCACAAATTACTCCACAAATTTCATTCAAGTATACTACAAACAAATCAAAACCCGCCAAATTTCTTCAAACCCACAAATCAAAACCCTTAAAGCTCTTCAATTTTTTCTTCTTCCTTCTTTCTCTTGTCAATTTTAAACCCCTCAATCGAAACCGATTCCTCCGATCCAAAACCACCCTTCTTCTTCTTCCACTAATGGAGGCTCTATAATTTTCTCCTACTTTAACTCTCTTTCACCATCTCCTTCCTCCACTGATTTTGGAAGTTGGAATTTGAAGCTTCCCACCTAACTTTTTTGTTCGATTCTTCCACCTTTTCTTTTTTTATATTAGCAGGTTAATTTGTTCCTCTCTTCATTTTCCATCACTTTCCCGGGAAAACGAAAATGGATAATTCTACCCAAGAATCCCACCTCAGATCCGAAAACTCTGTAACTTATTGTAGTTGGTAGCTTCATTGAAGACTACACAAATCGCGTTGTTATTCTCTCCTTCAATCCTGATTCTCTCTCCATTAGACACCAACCTTCTCTCTCCTTCGACCATCCATACCCACCCACGAAGCTCATGTTCCACCCTAACGCACAGTCTTCTCTTCGAAAATATCCTCCGACCTCCTCGCCACATCCGGCTACTACCTTCGCCTCTGGGAAGTTCGGGAGAATTCTGTCAACACAATCTCACTTCTCAACAACAGCAAGACCAGCGAGTTCTGTGCTCCATTGACATCCTTTGATTGGAACGACATCGAGCCCAAGAGAAAGAAGAAGGGTGGTTTTGGATCAGAGGTATCAGTTACAGAGTTTTCGGATCTAAGGGTTTTGATTTGTGGGTCTGCAGAAATTTGGGGGTTTGGTTTGTTTGTAGTATACTTGAATGAAATTTGTGGGGTTTGATTTTAGAAAAATTTAGGGGTTTTGATTTGTTTGTAGTGTACTTGAATGAAAATTTCATCTTCTTGTAGTTGAATATGGGGATTTTTTGATATATCATAGATGCTCATTTGTCTTTTGAGGTTCTAAGGACTATTTTGATAAAGATCATAACTTTTGGGATTAAAGTGTAATTAAATCAAGACCTATACAAAAGAAATTTTATGAAAAGGAAAGGGAAATGACTTAAACGCATAAGAGAAGACTTGTTGGGAGGTTTTTGACATTTTAACGTGGTCACAATTAGATTTGTCGTTAAATCCTAACGGAAATAAAGCACAGGGAACCAATTCGCTAACAGAGCAAACCACATGGCACCAAACTGTAAAAATTTTTCTTTTAGGGTACCAAAGTGGAATCGCCCCTAACTACAGGGTACCAAACTGCAATTTACCTTAAAATTTATTTTTATCAATTTTTTAAATTTATAATAAATAAAAAAATTATAATTAAGAATGTATATTAAAATATTTAATATTTTTTTCAACAAAAAATGTTAAAATATTATATTTTTTATATATAAAAATAATTATTTATTATTATTGATAGAATATATGAGTAAGGTATCACCGTACCTAAAACTTTTGAAATTGGGTTGAGATCTAAACCTATACTCATAGAATAAAATTTTGGAGTCATTATTAGTTTTTAGTATTTTGATCACTCCTATTTTTATGTTTACCAAAATTGAAGAAACTTGTATGAGACTCACACAATTCATGTAATTTTGCGTCATGCATTGCTTGAGTGGCATTAATAAACCATCAATTCATATTTCATGTTAGACGAAATAACAACTTTTATTGCTATATTAATATATTAAGAAGTCTTTGATTCGTACCGAAAAAAGAAAAGAGAAGTCTTTGATTAAAAAAAATATTATGATGAGTTGGATCATACATTCATACTCTGTAAGTCTGTATATCGGAGTTCAGTGAGTGTTAGATCATATTTAAAAATCTTTATATAGTAATTAAAAATATTTTACATTCATTTAAAAATAAACAAAAAAACTATCGGGAGGAAGTAGGAAAAACAATTTAAATGATTTTACAAGAATTGAAATTCAAGAACCTTGTTGTGCATTTTTTTTAAAAAAAAAACCTCTTATGAGACCTTTTTTTGGTAAAAAGTTTTGGGAAGTTAGATTTTAAAAATTCATCAGAGTTCAAATATATTTTTAAATTCAATGAATATATTTATAGAAATATTTATAGATTGTCTATAACAAAATTTGAAGTTTCAAGTTTGTAAATCATAAGTCAAGTAATTGAATCAACTTTTTTAGTAGTTATGGGTAGTTTGTTTTTTAAATACAGAATAAATGGTTGTTTACCTACACTGCTCATTTTGTAGTGTAGAAAATAATTTTAATATTCCTAATGGTGGTTTAGTCGATTGGTTAGGTAAACTATTAACTTTTAAAAACACCAATGCCACAACTACATGGCATCGCCTTATAAATTTAGTATGTAATCTGTAAAGCTAGCCTTTTAAGGTTAGCAGCAATATATTCAAATAAATAAGCCCAACACTTTGATACAGACGATAAATTAATTTTTTTTTGGCCAACCAGACGACTAATTATTTAATGGAACATTTTCAGACTAATCTTAAAGTATAAATTGTATTTTATGATTTGTTCAATAATCAAGGGCCTAGTGGCACTTTGGTTCAAAAAAAAA
>QANZ01008421.1:12029-22330 GCA_003254925.1 Chamaecrista fasciculata
AAAAAAAAAAAACGCATGTGCGTGAGAGGTAAAAATGGGGTGGGAGCGCAAAGTGCGTGCTTGGGGCATGCCCTTGTGGTGGTTTCAAGCCCCACATCGGTGGGAAGTGAGTGTGTGTGAGTATTTAAGTAGGTTATATGAGAATAAGGACTAACACCCACTTTAAGTGTTTTGTCAATTCCTGACCAAAAATAAACTTGGTAGTTATGCTATAATCTTAAAGACAATATTGATTATTTATCATAAATTAGAAAAGTTAATAATAAATTGCAAACGCTAAATTCCTTATGGTTTGGTTGCATGAGTTTAATATCTTACTAAAAGTTGATTCAAAACTCTCGAAAATCAGATAAATGATTAAAGATAAGTTAAATTGTATAAAGATTCTATAAGTTTAAGGCTGATGATATAAATTATCTTTGAAGTTTAAAATTTGATAAATATATAAATGTAACAGATTTTTAATTTTGCTTATTTGAAATATTTGATTTTTTTTATTTAACAAACAGAGTTAGTACAAGATTGAGATAGAATCGTAATTACACAAACCGTGCGATGAAATGTAGTGATGAAGAAAAGATAACAAATATTCACTAGAAACACCAAACTTGTAGTAATGAACAAAGGATTGTTGAAGTAGTCGAATGCAATCTTGTTGGATTGTTTGAAGTTGATAATACAAACAAAGTAGAGGAGGTGATAATGTTAAGTTGATGTTGGAGAGTTTGACCTGCTTGATGGAGAATTAGTCTTAACGATGCAAGACCACCTGCCAGCCTTGAAACGGTTGTCTGCGGTGTAATGTACCTGAATTTTTTTTATAAAAATATCCTGCATGAACACTGAAACATAATAAGATCTGCATTGTGACTTTGAGAAAAAAAGTAAAAAAGTTGAAGCCGAAGAAGTAAATAGGTTTCCGTTATCGAAATATTTGATTGTTAAAATTTAATAGATATACTCTTTGAATCTCTAGATTTATTTACTTGTAAACTCTTAACTTAAAAAAATTATTTAAAAATATTGAATAATCAAAATTAAAAATTAAAAAATATATTTATTAACTTATTTAAAAACTAAAGAAATTTATTAATTTATCATTGAAATTAAAAATTTTAAATATAAAAGGGTTCTTCTAACATGTGGTTTCTTTTGATTGGTCAAATGAGTTTTCAAACATTAAAAATTATCTTTTAAATGAATTTTCGTAAATTTCAAGATATGAGATGCTCTACTAACTAATGGGAAAAAACCTTAAAATGTGCTCTAAGAACACATGTTAGATAAATCCATATAAAAAATTCAAAATTCAAAAACATTTTTTTATTTCTGGCTTAGAATTTATGAAAATTTAGTATAAATTAACTTTAAAGGGATGAAATTATTTTAGTAAAGACAAATGCAATGGGATTGGAATGGGTCCCATCCAATGAGCGTGAAAGGACATGATGGGCTGTCATACGCCTTCTCATGAGTCATGACCTGTAGAAAGTGGACTATGGATCTAGATTTTCTGCATTTAATTCTTTGTATCTTTTTATTTATTTAAGAGAAATAAAAGAAAAGAAAAAAAAGAGAAAATATTTGTTTTCATGTATTTATTATTTTGTAAGGTGGATACTTTCTCTCTTTAGCTCGTACTTAATTTCTATACAATAAAATACAAAGAATCCACTCCATATGTTTCAATTATAAGTTTTACTTTTTTAAAAATGACATTAATGGTTTAACTTTTAAGTTTTTACAAAACCCTAATTACTTTTTGTTTTTTTATAAATCCTAATTTTCTTTTTTCACTTTTACTTCTCTCTAGGGGTGTTCAAAAGTCGGTTTGGATCGGTTTGGACAATTTTTTTCAACCGAACCGAACAGATTGGATGACAACCAAAGTCATCCAATCAATCCAGTCATTTTGAGTCATCCAAATCGGCTTCAATCGGTTTGGATTGGATCGGTTAATCAGTTCCTGTATTTATTAAGATAAAAATCTGAAAACTTCATAAAAACTCAAAAAAATTCAGAATCAATGCATATTACTCTCTAATTTTATAAACCAGTGGTTCTTGAGCAGGTAAAACAGAGTTCCATATGATTAGAAAAACCTCATGTATCAGCATTTAAAAATAATTTCAGAAAGCACTACTACCAAAACAAAAAGAATCTCACATCCCCAAATTAACTGATATCAAAGAAAAAAAATTTAGAGCCGACGGGCACATACCACAGAACAGAGATGACGAGCACTGGCAAGGTGAGACGAGCACGACGACGAGCAAAACCACAAGCAACACAACGAACATCGGCGAAGAGGAGACTTGTTACGACGATGAAGAACAACAACGCGACTAGCAGCGGCGGCGACCAGCAACGGCGAGGACAAATGAGTGAGTGAATGATGCGGCTAGGGTATGAGTGAGTGGCTGAGTAAGGTTGGAGAGAAAGGTAGGAGAAATGATGCGGCTAGGTTATTGTGGCGTGAGTTAATGAGACATAAGTGGGTATAGGCTTCTTTTTTTTTTAATCTTTGGGTTCGGTTTGGTTCGGTCGGTTTTGTGTGGAAAAAAAAAATCGAACCGAACCAATGTATTTTTTTAAGTTCAATCCAATACGACCGATTCTATAATCGGTTTTGGTTGGATCGGTTTGGATCAGATCGGTTGAGTTTGGATTGATTTGGATCTGAACACCCCTGCTTCTCTCAGACTTTTATTCTCACATGAGCGCAAGACCATCATTCTCCTCTAAAAGGCGCCGGTAAATTATGAAAATAGATAATTTATATATATATATATATATTTACATTTTTTTGTAGAGTATGAGAGAGAAAAAAAGAAAAGAGAAGGAGAAAGTGTAAGCCATTCATATTATTATTGTATGAAATCTATATATTCTCTCTCTTCTTCTTCATTTTTTTCTCAAACTCTACAAAAAAAAAAAATACATGAAGAATAAATACAGTGGATCCAATCCCGTAAATTATGGCCCTAGAAGCTGAGAGGTATTTTCAGGTATTTTGCAAAGAGGTCCCCTTAAGGCTTAAGTCTTAAATAATGGTCATACTCATTTTTATCTATATATAAGAAGGGTGGTATAGGAGGTGTGTTAAAAATTATAGTCTCTGCATGTTATCACGTTATTACTTCTTTTTTTCGGTATTTTCATTTCTGCCAGTTCAATCAACTCAACAAATATTTATGATGAATTTAACCTCAATAATCACAAATACCATTTAGATTTCTCTCCCTTATTAAATCTATCATATAAAACACACACACTCACTAATATATATATATACACACAGATAATGTCTTTCCTGGTGATAATGTAAAACAATCTTTTTGACAGAGAAAGTTAGCAATCAAAAAGGCTAAGCAAAAGAGTAAAGTATAGAAGATGATAGGAATTCAATTGCCACATTAAATATATTTTTTTTTGCCTGAATAACACTCATATCATTAAACATTGCCACATTAAATATTGTACTATATACACTTGAGTCTTAAAAAGTTTTAATTTTGTTTCTTAATAAAAATTCTAACTGAAAAATTTCAAACTCTTCAAATGCCGCCTCTTAATTAAAGGTTTTTTAGACAGGCCAAAAAAAAAAAATTAAAGGTTTTTTAGTCCATAAAAAAAAAAGTTGAAGGTTTTAGATTCTGAGTTGTTAAATCAGAAACTGTGTATCATTTTCATCAAAAAAAAGAAAAAAGAAAAGAAACTGTGTATCATGACACACGTCATAGGGTCCCCAAATACCAAAATAGCATATTAATTATAATATAACCTTGCTGGCATGGCTGTCACAAAGAGTTGGATTAGTGGACAAAATAGGATGATATCAATATATCATTGAGAAAATAAATTGGGTGGGATTGGTATCAATTAGTGGATTCACTGATGCATTACATAATTAAGGAACAGCCTCCACTAATAATCCACGTCAAGCATGTTTTACGTGGTACATGCCTTTTATAAAAGTCATGTATAAATTAAGACTAAAGTAAAAATTTAGTCTCTAAAAAATAATACGATCAGAAAAAATTAAAATATATAATTTAATCCCTAAAAAATTGATACAGTATATTTATTAATTATTTTCATGGGCTGAATAGTATATCCATTTAATCTTTTAAGAACTAATTGTATATTTTAAATTTTCAAGGACTGTGTTGTTAACTCAATAATTTTTTATAGACTAAATTATTGATTTATTTTTAAATTAATTATAGATAAATCTATCAAAAATGCATTTTTATTTTATTTTAATTACATTTTATCATTTTTTTGTACATATATTTTAATATTTCATGTGTGATTATAAAGAATTCTCAATAAATATCTTTAATATGTGATTGGACATGATTCATTGTTCCATATTGAACTCCCCACTTTTTCCCAAAAAACAAAATATTGAACTCCCCACTTGAAAAAAATAATATGTAAAAGTAGAACGCGTCGATGTCTCATTGCTGGGAATATAAAGAGAAATTGAGAAATACATACTCAACAGATAGAGTAACTTTCATTTTAATCCCTTAAAAATTATTACCATCAATTTAGTCTATCATATACTCTTTTCATTGTTACCTCTACACCCACTTTTCTTTTAAAGTTGATGATAAATTAATATAATGTCACTTCCATATACTTATATTTTTATATAAGTAAAAAATTTTAAATTAATATTCTTTTAAACGAACCATCAAGTCATATATAAGTAAAATTTCATATTTGGAAAACTAATTTAACGATAATAATTTTTAAAATATTAAATTGTATATTACCATATCATGTCCAAGACCAGAATATGATTTTTCTCCAAAAAAAACTCTTATAGGAACAAGGTATATATTTAAATTTTTTTAATACTAAAGGAAAAGTAGAACATAAATTGGGATCTTAAAAGCTAAAAAAATCGTCGTACACATTTATTTTAAAGAAAGCAAGATAGTGCATATCCGGCATCTATAATTGTCGTCCAAAAATTTGTAATTTAGTAAAGCACATAAACCAATATTATGAAAACTTGGAACGGAATGGACCGGACGATTGAATCAGGATATGAGAGTGAAGGTGACTTGGTTTGGACCATCGAATTGTTTTAAACCGTCCAAAATCACTTTAAACTAGATTGTCCCGGAGTGATTTTTAGAAAATCGGAAAAGTCACTATTTTCTATGAAAAAAAATATTTGTTTTTGGGTTTTGTGAGCCAAATGCAAAAAAAAAAAAATAATATGAAACTCAATAGAAAATATTGTAAACCTATTAAAATAAAAAAAAACACTCATTTTATTTTTTCATTTTTACTAACCTAATAGTTATTTATGTTATGACTTCTATATATTTTATTTATGTCGGACAAAAAAATTATGGATTCACAAATATATCTTATTGTTATATAAAGTTGATAGTTATATTTTATCAATTATAGAATATTTATATTTAAAATAATTAATATTTATTTCATTTATATATTTATGACGTCATCTGTTTCGACCGTCGGTCCAACCGATTAGTCCAATCAACTCGTGACTCGAAGGTCTGTCCGGGTCACTATCCAGTCCGATTTTAATAACATTGACATAAACATATTATTCAACATCCTTAATTTTTAAAATTTATTTACATGCAAAACATCAAATAGAAGGAGAGTCAAATAATATATATTTTTTTTAAGAAAAAGGGTTACATAATTAAAAGAGTAGTAGTATTATTGAATTTAGGGTGTGTTTGGAAAATGGTTATAAAACCATTACAAACTCATTATCTTCATTTTCAATACATAACTTGAACTACAGTGCAACAAAGCTGTTTGTTTACCAATTACAAACTCATTACAAAAATATTATTTCATTACAACATCATTTCATTATTTTTTTCATCTCAATTACTAACATACCCCTATTTAAATACCTATAATTACCTATACTCTAATACAAATATAAAAAGTTATTTGACAAAATAGTAATTTTTAATACCCTCATTTATTACAAATATTCACCTTTAGCACAAATTCCAAGACAATTTCATTACCATTTCATTTCATAACCACCACAACCATAAAGTCAAATCAAAATATCATTTTTTTTATTTCTATCTCATTCCATTATCAATTATCAATTCTACCCCTATACAATTTAAAAAAACTCATATAATTATTTCAACCAACCACAATCGTTACATACCATTTTTCATAATTTCACATCCTATTTTTTTCATTACATCTCAAACTAATCCAAACACCATTTTCATTACATTTTCATTACATAATTTTCTCATTACCGTTTCATTACATAAAATCATCATTTCATTATCTACTTATAATCCAAACACACCCTTAATTGATTATAGTATTGGTCAATGAAATGAAATGGACAGTGTACTAACTCTGTGTCATCATGTCACACTAATAGAAAAAAGGCAAAGAAGAGTATTTGGATAATGAATTGATGATAGCAAAGCAAACCACTTGTGAGTTTATCTTCGATCATTAGCTATTTAAAGCATCACTTCTCAGAGATTTTGAGACATAAGAACTTAACCCACTTCCTTTCTGAATTCCCAGTCTCTCTCACTCTCAAGTGATTTCATTCATTTCTGAATTATGGGTATGAAGCTTCAAGCCATGGATCTTGATCTTGAAGAAGCATGGAGGAAGAAGGGTGGGGGTGTCCTAAATTCAAGGTACTCTTAAGGGCACCCCCATGCTCAACAGTTTGCTTGAGATTTTAGCTAATGGCTTCTTCTTCTTCTTCTTCTTCTTCTTCCTCTTCTTTTTGTTGCGAGGGATATGATGATATGGTATGAGAAGCTGAAGCTGAAGCCAAGTGAACCGGCAAGTCACAAAAAGGCAGTGGACTCTGTTTAGGGGTCCTTCAATTTAATTATGTGTTAATGGCTCTTATTTTGTAGGATCATGTAATAAATAACCCCACTTAATTACTTAAGACTCTCCTAATCTCTTCCTTACACTTTTCTCTTTCTTCTTCCCATTCGGGTAATTGTCTGCTTTAATTCAGATAATGAGATTCAGGGTCCTCTTTCATTTGATAAATTCCTTAGATAAGGGAATATATAGATGATGTTTTGTTCTCATAATTTTGCCTAACTGACAAGAAACTAGTGTATATATATAAATATACTTATGAAATTTAAATAGACCCAAATAATTTTCACAGGGCGTTTAAGAAAATAATGTAATATGATTGAAACCTCGCCATTGAGGCATGGTGGGAGCAGATACAAATATAGAGTATTACATAAAAATTGCTTCCTTCCTGTAAAATTCACTATTCCTCTCATTGCAAAGAGTCACAAACTAAAAACCCACTCTTCACACAGCTGTTTTGATCTCTCGTTTTCTTCACCTAACGTCACAAATGGACTGGGAAGAACAACATAAATACAAAACATAAGTAAAATACATCAACCAAGGTTGGAATATACAGGTATATATTAATAATAAAGTTTCAATACTAAAGTAAGTTTCAGTTTTTCATGTTTCTCCAACTTCCCTTCCCATGTTTCAACAGAGAAGCATAGAGCAGTTCATTCCAGGTGTCTGGAACTCCAGGCAAGCACCAATGGCTGCAATCTTGGTGTTTCTCGGCGGATTCGCCTCCTTCCCCGGCCTTGTAATCGGCTCTGTATATGGAAGGATGTCCATCTTTCCTGTAATCCGTGAGCCTGCTTATGTTCATGTATATTACTGGTGTTTTCATCTTTGGGAGGACATGCTCCAAAGCTCTCATCTTTGAGGGATGCTTTTGTAAGAAAGTATCGTTGTAGATTGGTTCGGTTTCCTTGTGACACTGCCCTCCTGAGTTCCATTGCCCTCCTCTGCAACAATGTTAATATGCAACCAGATTACAAAGATGTTAGAAATAGGAACTAATGAGTGTGTCTTATATTTTGGTTAGATATGACTTATTATAAGATTCTCTTTTGTACATTTTAATGGTCTAGACGAAAATTAATCTTATTCGAGTTAGGTAATACCACAAGGGCAGTAAAGCTCTAATGCACCTACATTAATCTCATTCGAGTTAGTTAAACTGGATCAACGCCAATCAGTTGATGTATGCACTTGGTGATACTTATTGTATGTTTTATTAAAGAGTTGAAAGATCATTTAGACTATAGTACAAGAGTTTTATGTATTATAAGAGTAGAGATTATTGTTTCATCATCTAATAATCTACTTGAGTAGTAATTCGTGAAAGGCTAAGTGAAGAGGGAAATTACTTGAAATGAGTGACTGAATATCCTCTGAAGAGGACCTGAGTTCGATTGGTATCGATGTTTGCGTCGATCCAGCGAGCCCAGGTGTTGAGAGCCCTTGTGTATGCAGCCAGAACCTTAAGCCTGGGGTGTACGAGATTGCCTTCTTGATAATAGTCTTCCCTGGTACATAATAAAACAAGACTTAATTAGTCCCCAAATTAAATTTTCAATGCACTATATATATGTATGTATATGATTGACAATATAAGTAAAGTGAATGTTGAAACATTGACTGACCCTCTAGATGTTTTCTCATGTGTCCACCAATGGCCTGTGTTGAATATTATGATATCTGCATCATTATACATATGAGTGGTTTGGTCCATCAAATCCAATCTTAGTGTCTCAAACGATCCATTCTTGCCTTGGAAGGTTGATTCTTGAACCAGGAATGGTGAACTAACGAAGTCCACTGTACAATTATAATCCTACATTTTGCATCATCAAACATGAAATTGAGATCCCAACTTCATGACATATACACATATATACATACTATGTGTTGGTGTTTACAAGATTTATCAAAGAAACTTGCCTCAAATCGAAAAGCATAGAAGCCTTTCTTCTTAAACTGAGTCTTTCCTGAGATCTCATAAACGCGGTTCTTGTCGGCGACGCTTTGTCGGAGAATACAAACCAACGACTCCCACATGTTCCTGTTCAGTGAATCCCCCACAAACACAAGCTTCTGCCCTCTTAGTCTCTCCAGAAAATCACTCCCATTCAAGCTGAAAAACAAAAACAAAACAAATTAAAGGCCAAATATTAAACATGGTTTGAATACTAATAGTAATAATAATAAAAAACAAGTTGCATTATTTATTTGTTAAATATATATTCATACCTTGGAATGTCACACCCATTTGGCTGCCATTTCCATTTCACATAATCTCCATCGGGCCTCCCATTGAGATGGCAATTGAAATCCCTTCCTATGTGAGGACAAGAACCTAAGGCATAGTATGGCTTCGATTCATCCCTAACCCACTTTCCATCATAGATGTCACATTTCTCATCATACAAACTCATCTTCTTCATCTTCTCTGAAGAATCACCATCACCCACACCCACTTTCTTATTTTCGTTGCTTGTACTACTTGCATTGCCTGTTCTTTGGGAAGAAACCCCTTGTTGTTCTTCAGAAAGCAAGCTTGCGTTTTTATAATCCTCTGTGGAATTCCCCACATGGGTCTTCGTCGTCTTCTCTGGTAAACTCACTTTGCGAGTTTTACCCACAACATTATTAACACCACTTCCTTCTCCAGTTAAATTACCCAGAGAAGGAGGGCTGGAAGAAGAAGAAAACGAGAAGTGCCAAGACGAAGAAAAAGAGGAATTAGAAGAAGCTACACTATCGAATCCATGAATAAACACTCTAACTCTGGGAGACTTGAGGGAGTTACTCAGTAATACTACACTAAAAATAAGAAGAGAAGCTCCAACCCCAAAGCTAAACCCAGAAATCACCTTCCTTCTCTGTGATAGAAACGGCTCAGAGAAAGCTACCCTCTTGCCGGAATCCATGGTAATACACTAATATGGAATCAAAAAGCGAGCTTGCTCTGCGTTCTTCAGCAGAGCAGATCCAAGGCATAGGAGAAGAAGATGAGAACGAAGAATTTGAGAAATCAGAAATATGTTTTGAAGGATGTTGGTTCTGTTCTGTTGTGTTTTCCCCTGATATATGCAACTTTTTTTACCTAAAAAAAAGTAGGTTAAAGTTTGAATTTTTAACAGACAACCTGATGGTGATTTGTTTGTGATTACTGATTAGGGAGGTCAAATAATAGTTAAATGGGATTCTAAAAGAGGTTAAGCTGAAGTGATCCTTAACAACTGCCAATTCTACATAAAATGATGAACCATATTAAGGATGATATCATATCTGTTTAACTTTTTTTTTTCTTTTTGGGTCAAGGAGGAATAAACACAGCTGTTAAACTTATACTATAATTCAGGCGAAAAAAAAAAACTTATACTATAATTTGAGGATATCATATCTGTTTTTTTTTTTTT
>QANZ01008421.1:23375-37557 GCA_003254925.1 Chamaecrista fasciculata
TTTTTTTATTATATAAATAAAAAAACCGAGTTCAATGTACAATAAATTAATAATTTAATTTTCAAAGGGTGGTAAATTATTTGTTTCTAGAATATAATTATAATTAAATTACTTCATTATTAAATATATTGACTGAGATTTTTTAATGCATTTTAAATTTTTTAAAAATATAGATATTATAAAAGATAGTTAAAAATTTTTAAATATAAATTGACTATCAAAAGTCAGTTAATAACTTAATAAAGAAACAAAAAGCGCAGGGCAGCAAACGGAGGAAGAAAGATGGAGGATTATTGAGGGTAAGAGTGGAGAATATGATAAGCCAGAGTTTATTCTTTCTACGAAGGAGGAAGGTAGAATATATGGCAGATTCAAGCATGCGATTATCGTCAAGCTTCTGGGGCGGACGATTGGGTTGAAGACTTTGGAGACGAGACTAGAACAGATGTGGACTAAGAAGGGACTGATATCAGTGGCTGACCTTGAGAATAATTTCTTCCTGGTGAAATTCACGAGTACTGAAGATATGGATTTCGCACTTAGTGAAGGGCCTTGGCTGATCTTTGACCATTATCTTGTAGTCAGGAAGTGGACACCTAATTTCGATCCAGAGGCGGAAACAATTGGATCGGCGGCTGTGTGGGTTAGGCTTCCCAAGCTTCCAATGGAGTATTATGATAAAGATATTCTCACCTGGATGGGAAATCGAATTGGAAAGACAGTGAAAGTGGATCTGACAACGACTCTCCAATCTAGAGGACGTTTTGCAAGAATCTGTGTGGAAGTCGATCTGAGCAAACCGCTGTTAGCGTTGTATACCTTGAAAGAGAGAGACTATGTCATTGAATATGAAGGATTACACCTGTTATGTCTCAGGTGTGGTCGTTTTGGGCACTATGGAGAGGGATGCCATTTCAAGAAGATGAATGCAGAGAATGTTAACATGGATGACAACGGCACCCAAACTGTTCGCAGGGAGGAAACTGTCGTGCCGGAAGAGGGACCGTGGAAGGTGGTGGAGAAAGTGAGGAGATCTAAGAAAGGAAAGGATCTTGGCGTGAATCAAGGGGGATCAAAATCTGGGTCTAAAAATCAGGGATCTAGATTTGGCACTCTTAATGATATCAATGAAAATGGAGAGAATCAAGGAAGGGACCCACAAAGGGGAAAGGAAATCATAGCAATAGCGGGGGAAAAAAACAATAAAGAGAGTGACACAAGAAGGTGGCTCACAGGCAGTCAAATGAGAAGAAATAAGGATAAGGCAATTGTGGAAGATGTTGGGCTGGAAAATCACAAGACTTCGGTGGGTGTGGGCCGAGGGAGTTGGAGAGAGGGTAAAGAAAACGACCCAAATAGAGCTAACACACAGGGAGGATCTTCGCATGCAAAGGATCAACAAGCCCAACTTAGTAAAAACGTGGGAGTGGACCAAAGTAGAAATGATGGAGGAATTATTATGAAAGATAATCCCCTAGCTCATGAAGGCCAGCTCGTGCCCACTGATGCAGGAAAAAAGGTTTATCATCGAAATAAACCACCGGACCCACCTGAAGCAACGGTTAAGCATAATATGGGGATGGAGATCAACCCTCATTTTGATGGGAATGTTTTGCATGATGGAGAAGGCTGCGATGCCGGTACTGTTGACGCTGCCATGCAAATGGACTGAACGGTTTTCTTTGTGGTTGGGACTATTTTATCGTAGTTTTTATGGATAGTATATTCACATGGAACTGTAGAGGCGCCAGCGGGAGGGGTTTTACTGCTGCGACTCGCAATTTTGTAGAGAAATATAAACCAAGCATTGTGGGATTCTTGGAGACAAGATGTTCTAGTTCTTTGGCAACTAATAAATTGAAAAACTTGGGTTATGATCAGACCTGTTGCACTGATAGCCAAGGGTTTGCGGGAGGTATTTGGGTTGGTTGGAAGTCAGACCTTTTTGATATTGAAGTTCTCGTTCGGGATTTTCAGTTCATTCACATGAGAATTATCGAAGAGAACAAACCCTCGTGGGTCTTAACTATTGCTTATGTGAGCCCGCGCTGCGATCTAAAAGAGAATTTCTGGGGGAAGATGGAAGAAATTGCTCATGACACTAATGAACCGTGGGTGATCATGGGGGATTTAAATGACATTCTTGAAGCTCAGGAGAAGAAGGGGGGTGCTCCGGTAAATGTGAGGAAGTGTGATTTGTTCAGAGACAGGATTGACAAATGTTTTTTGATGGATGTTGGCAGCCACGGTCACCGCTACACTTGGAAAGGTCCTTGCACGAGGGGTTACTTTCGGATATTTGAACGTCTTGATCGTGCCCTTTGTAATACGGGGTGGAGAACGTTGCATGGGGAGGCGCTAGTGCAGGTTTTGACTAGAGTTGACTTCTCGGATCACCATCCTTTGCTCCTTAAATTAAATAAGAATTTCTCGCATGGGAATAATAGGCCTTTCCGCTTTGAAAGCTGTTGGCTGACTCATCCGACGTTCAAGGATGTAATCAAGGAGAATTGGAATAAGGAAGCACCAATTCAGTTGGCATTGAATGATCTTTCAACTGCTTTGGGGGAATGGAATAAGAATACGTTTGGGCATATCAGGAAGAGGAAATACACTATTCTGGCGCGCTTGGAGGGAATACAACGTAGCATTGCGTGGAACCCTCGCCTGGACAAAATCGAAAAACAGCTCCAGAAAGATCTTAATGAAGTCTGCATGCAGGAAGAATATTTATGGCACCAAAAATCCAGAAGTGAGTGGATTAAATCAGGAGATAGAAATACCAGATTCTATCATTTGAGAGCCACTAACAGAAAAAGGAAGAACAGAATTTGCACTCTTAAAAATGAAGAAGGAGTTTGGCTTGAGGATGAAGGTGATGTTAAAACCCATGTTGTTAATTTCTACAAGAACCTGTTTATGGAAGATGGTTTGAACAGTGGGCAAGGAGACACTTTGATCTCTTTTCCGTCAATCAAGCAGATTGATGAGCAAAACTTGCGGAATGAGATTACTGATGAGGAGATTAAACATGCAGTCTTTGCTATGGGTGCTCTTAAGGCACCTGGGGAGGATGGCTTCCCGGCAATTTTTTACCAGTCTAATTGGGACATTGTGGGTCCGGATCTTTGTAATTTTGTGAAGAAAGCTTATCGTGAGACTGGTAATATTAAAGATGTTAATAAGACTCTTTTGGTGCTTATTCCTAAAATTTCTCAACCGGTGAACATTAAGCAATTTCGCCCAATCTCTCTTTGTAATGTTACTTACAAAACCATTACGAAGGTCATTGTGGGAAGGCTCAAGACAATCCTCCCTTATATCATTTCTCCCTACCAGGCAAGTTTTGTTCCGGGAAGGTGTATACAAGACAATATCATTATTGCCCAGGAGATGACTCACTCTATGAGGAGAATGAAGGCTAAGAAGGGGTTCATGACGATCAAGGTGGACCTTGAGAAGGCCTATGATAGGCTAAATTGGGATTTCATTCACAAGACCTTGAGGGAGGTGAACCTTCCGGAGGAGATGATCATTGCTATCATGGAATGCATCACGAGTTCAAGTTTGAACACTTTATGGAATGGGAACAGAACGGAAACTTTCCAACCTTCAAGAGGAATAAGACAAGGTGATCCTCTTTCCCCTTACATTTTCGTGATTTGTATTGATAAACTCTCTCATATTATTGCGGAAGCTATTAGTAACAAGCAGTGGAGCCCTATGAGAGTGGGCAGGAATGGGCCTGAGGTTTCACATTTGATGTTTGCTGATGATCTCCTGTTGTTTAGTGAAGCTTCTGAGTACCATGCTGAGCAGGTGATGAGTTGTATTAATAAATTTTGTAGCATGTCGGGGCAGAAGGTTAGTGGAGATAAAACGAGTATATTTTTCTCCAAAAATGTGAAGCAGAACTTGAGACATGATATTTGTACAATCACTGGTTTCCGGAATACCACAAACTTGGGTGTTTATCTTGGAGCTCCTATTATTCATGGAAGAGTTGGCCGTGACACTTACAAGAAAATTATTGATAAAATTCGTAACCGTCTTGCCGGATGGAAAACCACGAGTCTCTCTTTTGCTGGGCGCGTAACCCTTGCAAAGTCCGTTATTGGGTCAATTCCTATTTATAACATGCATGTTGCTCGCCTCCCTCGTGGGATTTGTGATGAAATTGAGAAGGCGGAGCGTGCCTTCATATGGGGACACCGGGAAAGTGAGAGAAAGACCCATATGATTGGGTGGAACCAAATGTGTCGGCCTAAAGGAAATGGTGGCTTGGGTTTGAAAAGCATGAGACATATGAATGATGCGTGTTTCCTTAAAACTGGTTGGAGATTACTGCATGAGAGAGAGAGTCTTTGGAGCAAAGTTCTTATCACTAAATATGGGAGGAATGCCAACTTTGAGAGTCATCTTGTGGCTAAACCCACTGATTCTGGTTTGTGGAAGGGTCTGACTAAATTGTGGCCAAAGTTGATATCTAATTGCAGTTGGGCCCCTAGAAATGGAAACACAATTCGCTTCTGGGAGGATCGTTGGTTTGAAAAATATGGCAACTTGATTGACTATGCTGAGCGGGATTTGCCGATGATAGTGAGAGGGAAGTGTGTCTCGGAGTATGTGCTTGATAATGGTGAGTGGAACTGGAATGATTTTCAGGATCTCCTCCCAAACCAGATTATTTTCGATCTCCACTCTGTCTTCCCGCCGTCGACTTCTCTGGGGAATGATGTTTTAGTCTGGAACAGAGATAAAAGCGGAATTTATTCTGTCAGTAGCGCGTATTCTGTTTTTTCAGGGGACAACTTGCGAAATACGAAGAACTTGTGGAGCAATATTTGGAGCTGGGAGGGTCCCGAGCGCATCCGTCACTTCATGTGGTTGGTTGCACACAATAGACTAAAAACGAATATGGCCTGCTACAGATGGAGTAATAGGGGCCCGTGGTGTGCCTGGTGCAATAACATTCCCAAATGCGTTCTGCATGTATTACGTGACTGCCCGCGCGCTATGACAGTGTGGAATTTGTTTCTCTCTGGACAGGAGAGAAGTCGTTTCTATAATCTTCAACTTGAGGATTGGCTTGAGGATAATGTCAGTGGAAAGTTTAAAACCAATGCGTCTGATAATTGGAAAATTCTTTGGGGTGTGACTATCTGGCACTTGTGGATTTGGAGGAACAACTCTTTGATGAATGAGAACTTCAATATGCCGCATAGACCTCACTTAATTATTAGTAGGTACACTTACTTCACTATTGAGGCTAACCAAGTGAATAAGCATAGTCCTGGAGCTTTGAAAGTGGATGTGCCTATTTTTTGGAAGCCCCCTGATCAAGGTATCTTTAAACTCAACACTGATGGTGCTGCGAAGGGTATAAATGGGCTGGCAGGGTGTGGTGGTCTGATTAGAGATGAGAATGGCAATTGGATTGCAGGTTTTACCAGAAATTTAGGGACTTGCACGGCCTTCAAAGCGGAGGTTTGGGGTCTCCTTGATGGGTTGAAGTTGGCAAAAAATCTGAACTTACCAAAGGTGTGGGTTGAATGTGACTCAAATGCTGTGATTCAACTCGCCAAGTCCACTAAAACAGGAGGAGAAGGAACGGCTATTATGTTTGCAGAAATAAGGAAGTTGATGAATGAGGATTGGTGTGTAAAGTTAACTCATACATACAGAGAAGGGAATAAATGTGCTGACTGGCTTGCGAATTGGAGCTTGGAACACGGGCTGGGTTATAAGGATTGGCGGAATAAACCTGATGGAATTAGTAACATAATGCTTGGTGATGCTTTAGGGGTCTCTACCTCTCGTTTACTCTTGATGTAATTTCCGTTTTGCTTGTCTTTTTGGGCTTTTGCCCCTTTTACTCATCAAAAAAAAAAAAACTATTAACTTGATAATTATATATATGTTTTGGTTTCTTGTTTATAAGTTTAACTTTTGTATTATTTAATATTACCATATCAATTTATTTATCATATAGCTTGCTAATTTTAATTATTTATAAATTATTTAATATTTTGATATTTTTATTTGAAATTATATTTGATTTGAATTTTAAAAATGTTATATTACTTTAATATATATATAATATTTTTTAAAATTGCAAAATAGCTCCAAAGAGTACCAAAGTGTTTAATTTTTACTTTATATTTAAATTATTATAAGATATTAATATGTATTTGATGAATATGTATATTTGAAAATGTATTTGTTAAGTAAACCGGCTCAACCGGTTGAATCAGTGACCCAGCGGTTGAACCATTGAACCAATGACCCGAGCTTTCCACCGGGTCAATGACCGGTCCGATTTTTTACACTATGATGCAATGTTCAAATTGAACCGAACCAAACTGGAAAAAAAAATAATGAATTTAAAATCAAACTAAATTATTAATGAGTAGATTTTTTGAGTTTACCTCAAATTAATTCAGTGTAATTTAATAGAATGGATTCCATTTTGAACAGAGCTACAGTAACATGGAAGGAATGGAATGATTGGGTTGAAAACTTGAAATAGATTTTTAGGAGTGACGTTACGTAGAGGCAGAGGTGTGAGTTTATGACATGTTTGGTATGTAAGTGGAAGCAGAGCCCACAGCAGAGTGGGGTGGGGACACGCACTCCCACGCCCATATCTTCATAATCTGTGCATCCAAACAATGCCTCACCCACCCACGTATCTTCATCTCCGCTATCTGCTTTTCAGTTTTCACCCATCAAATCTCACTATCTATGTATCTTCATCCTCCCACACATTCATTTACTTTTCTCCACATTATTTTTCCTATCTCTATCTTTCTTTAAGGTTAGTAGGTAACCTTGTCCTCCATTTTAATATTTGAAAATGATATTTCCCCATTGCCATATACACATACTCAACCATTATTTCTAGCTTCAACTGTATATTTTTTAAAATTGTATGTATATATATATACATCCTTAATTATATTGAAGTTTTTATTGAAAAAATATTTTGCATGTTTTAGCTTTTTGTTATTATAGAACTTGATATTGAGTGACATTTTTTCACTTCTGTTAAATAGGTAAGAATACAAATCATCCAATCTACTTTTTCCTTCCTCTATTAGTAGGTGGACTAAGAAATTAAAGGAATAAAATAAAACTCATTAGCTAACTAACAAATGTTACATAGGAAAGAGATTGAATAACAAAAATGCTTCATAGTCAAAAAGAAGCAGCTCCCTAGCTATATATATATATGTGTGTGTATATGTGTATATTACTATATTACATAACGTATGTGGTCAAAAAAGAGTGCTCTCACTTCTCTCAGTTGTCACCGCCAAAAAGCAGTGAAGCACTAAAATTTCTCTTATATTGTGATAAATAAATAGTTGTATAGATTCTTTAAAAATAAATCAAACAGTATATTAAGATATTAATAAAAAGTATTGAATTGTTGATAATAAATAATGATCTCCACCGGGAAGTTCATACAAAGCAATTATTAGATAATTCCTATTCTTGGCTCTTATGGAACGAAGCATTGGAGCAAAACTACAATAAGTGATTCTCTACTTACTGATTACTAAGTATTAAAGACATTAGACATGCATCACGTTCATTGCTTTTCCCCACCCACATTATTTAAACATATCTCTTTCCTCTTCCACAAAATCCGAATATTATTCACTCATGCATTGGAAACTTGATGCCTTAAACTTTAAAGCCGGCTCTGCCTTTTCAATTTTTTTCCCCAGCTCGGATCAATTTAAATTCTAAATATCCAGACACCACAAAAAAAGAGAGAAAAATCATAATATTCGATTTGATTAAAAAGGAAACTGATTCGCTCATTCCCTCTGTATATTATTTATTTAGTGTGTGTCCGAAATCTTACCACCATAAGAGAATTTAAAAAAAAAAAAAAAACTCGAGCCCCATGTTCTTCTTTGCTCTTCTCAATACTGAAAAAAGAGGTAGCTATAGTAAACTAGTAATTATTGTTTTTCTCCACTTGTTTATTAAGCGACATTCGCCATTGTCGGTAGGCGCAGTACTTTTAACAGCTTCTGCCTCTCTGCTCTGTTCATTCAATCTCGACAATACAACCAGATTCCTGATTCACTCACTATCTTCCTCTGCCATTTTCATCCTCAAAACCCATCTGTTCTCTCGTGCATTAAAAAACCAATAAGATTCATTTCATGGAGACATTAGGATCTACCTCACTGCAATACCGCGTTGCTTCCTAGTTTGGTTCAAAATAAATGCTCCATTTGCTAATCTTGGTGAGCAAAAACTTCCCATTTCATTATTTCTTCAAGTTTTCACTTAAATGACTACAAGTTTTCACCTTTAAGATGTTAGGTCATAAGATGCTTGATTCTGCAGCAAAGTTGCCATCGTGAAGCTCGAAAGAGTAAGTTGATAGCAGACGCAGCTGGAAAGCGGTTTGGCAAAAAAATCTCAGAAGCGAAAGCGACAAAGCCACTCGTAATAAAAGTAAGGGTTTGTAAATAGTAGTGGAGGAGGTGGAATGAATATAGAAAATGGAAAAAAAGAAAAGAAAAGCTGATGTTAATGTCGTCATAAAGACTTAGGGGGGCCACTAGGGAAGTAATAGAGCATGTTCACCTCTCATGGGCTCTTTCTATTTGCATTTATTGATGCACATGCCTATGCTTTTTAGGTATGCTAATTTGTTATTTCTGCATATTACATTTTACATACGTCTCTCTATGGGCTCTACCCTCTAGTATAAACTTCCCCTTTAACATGTTCTCTTGGGGGGTTCAATTCAATTTTGGTGTTTTCTTTGGTAAAAATTAACCTATATATATCACCTTGTCTTCACTTGCAAAACCCATTGACTATGACAGCAGAGTTGAAAGGATAACTTTTTCTTCCTCTTGTTTCGCAGCTTTGCAAGGCTTTACCCAGGAACAGAGAAGGAAAGAATTTCAAAAGGTGGGTGGGAATCTTGGAAAAGTTTGGTTGGTTTTCTTTCACACACGCTAATAAAGAATGATCATGAAAATGATATGTTTAAATAGTGAAAAAAGTGTGGAAGTGGAATAGGGGGTGTCTGTGTGAGTGGAGGAAGAGAAATGAAAATGAGATTACTGTCCTTGAAATAGGCTTTATTTGCGTGGGGCACCACTTGATGAGTTTGTAACTGTCATCTGATCACGTGATCCTGCCCTTTGGTGTATCGCTTGCAAATTATGCCAATTATCTTCTGTTTTTGTCTGTTACTTGACTCTTGTGTTTTTACAATATTCACATTTTGACCCTCAAATATGTATTCTGGTTGTTCTGTCTTCGTCATGATGGTCCTATGGAGCATTTGTTTGCGAGATTATTTCTTCAATCTGACGTTAAATCGTTAAGGTGAATTTTTTTCCCCATTCCTTTTCATAAACCACAGAAAAGATAAATAAGATAGGGGATGTGGGTGCACCTGCACCTGCCTCTCGCTATCTGAATCTGAATAATTATAGTATTATAGTATATCCCATTTTCTGATTTCTTACACTTTATCATTATTCCTTTTTTAAGAACTTATCACTACATTAGTAGCTTTGGCCTTTGGGAATAGCGCTCTTCTGGGTTTCTTTCTTTATCCTTAATCTGAGGCAAAAAGAAAAAAAATTGGCTCAGCTTTCTAGAAGAATCGTGGGGAATGGGGGTGTGAATTATCGAGATATGGATGTCATGTGGGTTTAGTGAGTGTTTCTTTTTATCTCTTCTACCTTTCTGGGCTGAAATAACAGACAGGATGAGTCATAATTGGTCTTGCAATGATCTTTATTGTTCGTTTTTATGGTATGTACCCTGAAAGATTCAATTGCTCTGTGCAGATCTGCAGCTAACACTGTGCTAAATTTGAAACTTAGTGTGAACTATATAGTGTGAAGCAAATGGATCCTGAATATGGGAGGTGTTGGGACACATCAAAGGTTAGCACATTCAAGATTTCTACTTCCTTATTGTAATATCTATGTGGGTTTTTGTTTCACAGTGCTTGTGATTTCAGCTGAGTTTTGTTATAGAAGTAACCTGATGAATTGAATTTCAGAAAAATTCTTGGAAGACAATTATGCTCTTGGCCTACCAAAGCCTTGGTGTAGTATATGGAGACTTGAGCATTTCTCCGTTGTATGTTTACAAGAGCGCATTTGCAGAAGACATTCAACACTCAGAGACCAATGAGGAGATTTTCGGGGTTCTTTCCTTTGTCTTCTGGACTCTGACATTGGTGCCACTATTCAAATATGTGTTTGTGGTCCTTCGAGCTGATGATAATGGAGAGGGTAAGTGAAGTGAATGAACAAATGAAAGATTAATTCTATACACTCTTGTCATCTTTCTTGGTAACTTTTTAGTTCATGCTTTTTGCAGGTGGTACGTTTGCCTTATATTCCTTGATTTGCAGGCATGCCAAAGTCAGCCTTCTACCAAATCGGCAGAGTGCCGATGAAGCTCTCTCTACTTATAAGATGGAACAGCCTCCAGAGAGAAACAGCTCTAGAGTTCAAGTGCTACTTGAGAAATACAAAGCCTTGCATACAGCTTTGTTAATTGTGGTTCTTCTTGGCACTTGTATGGTTATTGGAGATGGGCTGCTTACCCCGGCCATTTCTGGTAATTAAGGTTCCTCCTTTATATCATGCAATTTATGAAGTGTTTTTTTTTTATCAGTTTGTTGAATAATCATTTTAATTTTTGTAGTTTTCTCGGCTGTATCGGGTCTTGAGGTATCCATGTCCAAGAAACATCACCAGTGTAAGTTTCACTCAAGGCTCTCTTTGTTATTATTGCTTCAACATGATATGGCAATAATAACTGTCCTCTGATTCCAATCGTCACACAGATTAGTTTTCCTGCTATGCAAAGGAGGCTGAATAAAAGTTCAAGCTGATGAACCACCATGAACAGTTTTAGACTTATAGTGCAATTCCTATTGTCAAAAGAAATGCAAGACAAAATTGTGGAGTATTGTATAAAAAATAGATCGGTTCTTTAATAAGTAGCTCTAAGATGGGATATTCATAGCATTACACCTGAAACAAGGCTGTTCTATTCATGACTGAAAGTTTAACCAGCAGTATCTTACAAGATGGTGGATTGGTGATCATAGAATTTATTAATTTTATTTTGGGTAGGGGGGTATCTACAAACTTTTCATTGAGTACAATGGATCTTTTGCTGGATTTTTTGCCTCAATATTATTTCTTTGTAATTGCAGATGCTGTGATTCCCATCACTTGCTTCATACTGGTGTGCCTGTTTGCACTTCAGCACTATGGTACACACAGAGTGGGATTCCTATTTGCACCAATTGTGGTGACTTGGCTCCTATGCATCAGCACACTTGGCTTATATAATATATTCAAATGGAATCCGCTCGTATATAAAGCTCTTTCACCATATTATATGTTCAAGTTCTTGAAGAAGACAAGGATTGGTGGATGGATGTCCTTGGGCGGAATACTGTTGTGCATAACAGGTACAAGAAAAAAAAAAAAGATACGTGCATAGGATAAAGTTCCACATTTATTAATCAATGAACTCTTTTTAAGTACCATCTATCTTGGGGTTTTAACAGAATGACAGAGTTCTGGTTTGAACATTTTTAAACTTCTCATCTCATGATTCAAGCTTGGAACTCCTTATCTGTTTCAAGTTTAGTTGAACATCTGAATAACTCATACAAAGAGCAACTAGGAGGAAATAATATGCATCAGTGTTGCTAGTATTTTGGATTAGTCTGGAAATGAATTTTACAATGATGATATCTTGCATCTGAAGAGTCATATTCTGTTGTTTATGAGTATTATATTTGTAATTATCTGCAGTATGAAAGCTGTGGACTACATATAATTCCTTTCCAACCTAGTTAGGTCAGTTTCTAATACATGTATGTAACATCAAACCTTGTTCAAATTATTATTATAAAGGGAGCAGGGTTAGTAATTTTAAGGTAAATTTACAAGTTGAACAACAAACTGATGTTTGACTTTCTGAGCAGGCTCGGAAGCTATGTTTGCCGATCTTGGCCATTTCAAATATGTAGCTATTCAGGTTATTCTGGAATCTTTGTTTTTGTTCTTATCTGGTTCCAGATACTAAAACTTCATTAAAAAAAAAGTTTTTTTAACAAGTTCTCATTTGCAGACTGCTTTCACCTTTCTGGTCTATCCAGCACTTATATTGGCATATATGGGTCAAGCTGCTTACTTGTCGCAGCATCATCATCCCAGTCATGAGATCAGCTTCTATATCTCAGTTCCAGGTACTCAAAATTGAAGGACGCCACATAAATAATTAGATCACAGAACCATTGTTTTTGAAACATGGTGGAACGTATGAACTGAGGATATAAAATTGGAATTATATTCTAGAGAATATAATACGTAAGTTTTCTGGGTGCAGATAAAGTGAGGTGGCCAGTGCTTGTGTTAGCCATTCTAGCTTCTGTTGTTGGAAGCCAAGCAATTATCAGTGGAACATTTTCCATCATAAACCAGAGCCAATCACTTGGTTGCTTCCCAAGAGTTAAAGTTGTTCATACATCAGACAAGATACATGGTCAGATCTACATCCCTGAAATCAATTGGATACTCATGATCCTCTGTATTGCTGTGACCATTGGATTTAGGGACACAAAACACATGGGAAATGCATCAGGTAACTTGTGCATCCCTTCATGATTGATATACAGATTATTAGTTTCAATTGGAAAGGTATAAAAACCAAATCTTTATTTGTTACAGGCTTAGCAGTGATGACAGTGATGCTGGTGACCACATGCCTTACTTCCTTGGTGATCATGGTTTGTTGGCATAAACCTCCTTTCATTGCTCTTTGCTTCCTTGTGTTTTTCGGTTCTGTTGAGCTGCTATATTTCTCGGCTTCACTGACAAAATTCCGGGAGGGAGCCTGGCTCCCTATCCTCCTTGCCCTCATCCTTATGACCATAATGTTGGTTTGGCACTATGGAACCATCAAGAAATATGAATATGATCTCCACAACAAGGTTTCCCTGGAATGGCTGTTAGCCTTAGGTCCAAGCCTGGGAATTGCTCGTGTGCCTGGAATAGGCCTTGTGTTCACTGATCTTACCTCTGGCATTCCGGCTAACTTCTCTCGCTTTGTCACCAACCTCCCGGCATTCCACCGCATCCTTGTCTTTGTATGCATTAAATCAGTACCAGTCCCTTATGTCCCTGCTGCTGAGAGATACCTTGTTGGCCGTGTAGGCCCTGCCACACACCGATCCTATCGGTGTATAGTGAGATATGGATACCGTGATGTTCATCAGGATGTGGATTCCTTCGAGTCAGAACTAGTAGAAAAACTAGCTGATTTCATCCGCTATGACTGGTGCCGGACACGAAGTTCAAACTCAAACATAAGCATTGAGGATGATGCTTCACACTCCAACGAATCAGCCAGCCACAGATTAACCGTGATAGGAACAATAGGATTCTCCGGGCAGCCAGCATATGAGATGGAGGAAACGGTGCAGCCAGGAAGTGTGTCAGTGGGGTTCCCAACAGTGCAAAGCGTGACAGACATGATTGAGATGGAGCCAATGGGAGGAGTGACAGAAAGAAGAGTAAGGTTTGCTGTTGAAGATGAGGAAGAAGAAAATGGGACAAGGTATGAGGAGAGAATGCAAATGATGGAAGAGCTTGAAGATTTGTATAGTGCACAGCAAGCAGGAACAGCATTTATATTGGGACATTCTCATGTGAGAGCAAAGCAAGGATCATCTGTTATGAAGAAATTGGCGGTTAACTATGGATACAATTTCCTGAGAAGGAATTGTAGAGGAGCAGATGTGGCGCTTAAGGTTCCACCTGTGTCTCTCTTGGAGGTTGGGATGGTTTACATTGTATAATTACTAATTATCTTTGTTTTTCTTAGCTGGTTTTTTTATATGTAGTCCATATAGTCTGGCTTCAAATGCTAAGCATTGTGCAGTGAAGATGGAGGTTTTTTTGTAAATGGAAACTGATCACTGTGAAGTTGAAAGCTATGATGCTATTTCTGTGTAATGCTATTTCCCCTTTCTATTTACCTAGTTAGAGACAAAATTATGTGAAATATACTTTTCTTCAAACGAAATATATTATAGTTTATTACTTTCTTGAAATAATGCAACAATGAAATAACTAAAAAAAAGATGTATTGTAAGAGA
>QANZ01008421.1:37566-75704 GCA_003254925.1 Chamaecrista fasciculata
GAGTTAATAATGAAAAAATATTGAAGTTTGGTTGATCATGAAAAGGGAGAGAAATTTACAATTTAAATTTTGAGAGGAGGGAAAGAGAAATAAAGAGAAAATTATAGGATTATGAGGGTGTGGTGTTAGTGGAATTTTATTTAATATTTAAATATATAGGTTATTTAATTATTTTTTAATATTTTAATATAATATATGTTTTTGAAGAAAGACAATCAAACCCCAAAAACATATAATATAACTAAGGGCTTTCCGTGCTCTAACGGGTACGAAAATATGTTATTCAGTGACGAAACAATATATTTCTATTATTTAAGGACTAAATCGTTAGAAGTGTGAAAATTAAAATACCAAATAATAAGTTTTCACTTTCTTAAATCTCATTTACTACTTTCTCTCCCACATTATCTATACAGTTATTTAATTATCAAATTCTACATGTTTATTTTTAATTTAATTATTTTTGACTAACCAAAAACACCTTCACACATATAATATAGTATATATATAGATATAGATATAAATAAATATATAGAAGGACAACAGAAAATCCTAGAAATATATAATATAATATAGATATAGATATATATACTTTAAACTTTATATAAATAAATTCGTATAATTATAAAAATAAAATATTTTAATAATACTTATAAATTAGCGATTTTTTTTTATAATATATGAAGATTTAATAAAAATAAGTTTATATTAATATAGTATATCAGATGTTCTTCCATTTATATTGAAATAATTGAATGATGTTATGGTTTTAGACTTTTAGTTGACAATTTAGATTAACAAAATAACATAATAAATATATTATTTGCCCAAATGAAAAAAAAAAAAGGAACCCGAACCATTTTTCTACGTTTATTTTAATATTTTAGTTATTTACACATTTTAACAAAAACCTTCAAAAACTTCCTTGATGAGGGCTAGGGCTTATGATGGCGGGAACGAACAGCCACCAAGTTTTGGCGGGAAGAGAACCTTATATAACTCCACTAGACGGCGCCGATCATTCTGATTCTTGAGCTTCCACCACACGAGAGGAATTTGGGTAGTGAGATCAGAACTCAGAAAATGGTGGGACCGCCTTATGATTTTCTGGCGAACCCTCTCGGCGTCGTGAGATCCACGTTCGAGAAGGCGGTTGCTTCCGGCTCCGATCCTGCCTCTTTCGACGCCAAGGATTGGGGCGCTATCGATCTCTTCACTCATTTCCTTTCTCATCAGCCTACCCTCACTCAGGTTCGCTCCCCTCACTTCTTCGGCATATTTAAGTTTTCTTGGACATTTCAGGAATTTACCCAAGCTTTAGAATCACAACTTGTATCGATCTCATGGATTGGCTAGTTTTTGTCGTAGAAATAGTTATCTGAACCTAGCGAAGTAAAGTGGAGTTAGCTATTTTTTAATTATTCTGACCTGTTTTGCGAATTTCGTAGTGTATTTTATGCTGTCAATCCATTCTTTTTTAACTTTATCTGTTTATATTATATCTTTTACCAGTTGGAGTGTCAGCCATTCTGTTTTATTATTGATAAATCTTTGGCCTGGGTATGTGTCGTTGTAGGTTCCTTTTTTGACTTCTGCCACTCAGAGATGGATACAACCCCATACTCTAATTCGGTTTCGTGGAATGATACAAGACATGCTTGGGAATGAGTTTTACGTGGGTGCTTATAAGGTACTTTTTTTCTTGTCATCATCATATATTCCTGGATCAACCATCTCTAGCAATAAGCTATTCTGAAAAAAATGAATTTTGTTATGCAATTTTCGAAGGATGGTTCAGTGTGGAGGACCAACAAATTTATGGATGTAGCTCAATTTCCTATGGATTCCTCGGCAGATATGCGAATCTGGGAGCGGCGACTACTATACTGTGTCCCGGTGAGTGTTCCAGAGTCTTCATTATCTTTCAACGTGGATGCTTGCTGCATCCTTAGTTGAAAAACTCAGTATTCCATGTTGACTTTTTATCCAATATATGGGAATTGGGAGATATGAACAAAATAGTGTTGTAAAGAATGATAGCAAGTTATGACTTGGCTAATGGTTAAACCTTTCAAGGATTAATGTTTTTCTTGTTTTCATTAGGTTCCGGGACAGAATGCATGGACTGAAATTTCATTTGACAATCAGTATATGGATTTGACATCCCAACAACGGGAAAAGCGGAGGAGAGCAGATGATGAGTCTAATGGTTGCAAGGATATGCCTGTATATTCTGGCCTTACCATATTGTCTTTATCAGATCATTTCTTTAAATGAATTCACACTTCACAAACCATCATTAGATAAGTAGGGTAGGGTGGCTTTTGACATTAGTTCTTTGAATTGAGTTGAAGATAATATTAAATTAGTCACCTACAGAATAATTTTACCGGGGTTTATATTTTAAAATTTGGCAACACTAATTATTGGTTACTATAAACTCTTACCAACATAATGAATTAATTCACAGGTCTCAGGTGATGAGGTTCAAGATTCTCCTGATACCAAGAAAATGGTAAGCCTAACTTCCATCCAATTCACCTATTTGTTTTTTTCAAAGTGAAATTTCATTGACTGAAAATAATTATCCAAGAATTAGCTTCTTTGGTGTTTGCTTAAAATGATTGGTTACATCATTTGCCACTTCAAGGCCTGCTAAATTTCTGTTTAGGATTTGAAGTCTATGGATTCAGTGCAGTTAAAAAAAATTGTAATTAGCTTGTATACATACTAAAAGATAGGTAAGTTCAGTGTCGTTAATGTGTGACCAACCAAGAGCGTTTATGAGGTGATTTATGTCCTTGGTGTTGATTAAAATGATTGATAACATTTAACGTGATTATTTCAAGGTTTGATCTTAATTCTTTTTTGGACGTCATTTACAGAGAGAAGATGATCACCCTTCCCTTCCTTCTCTATCTTGGGGAGCTGTGCCTGAGAGTTCTAGCTCCAGTAGGAGTATAGTGCCAGGTCTTGATGGTAATTCATTTCCCTGTCTTGTGAAGGTAATTTTTGTTTTCTTTTTTATTTAAGTTCTTAGAAAATTATTGACATGAACTTTATTTGTTGTTGTTTTAAATTTCTTGGAGTTTTTACTGTTGTTTTTCCTCATTTTTTTTGCCTCGTGCCAGGTATATGATTCTCTCGAGTCTGACATAAAACTGAATGATGTTTTTGAGTTTGTTGGTGTCCTTGCATCTGATATGGAGCCTCATGTGGACAATGAAGATTATGATTTTACAAATGAATTTTGTGAAGATCCCTTGCGCCATTTTCCACCTAACAAGGTATTTATTATGATTTACGTTGGAGAAATTACCAATCCCTATTATATATCATGGAATTGCCTCTGGGTGTTTGCATTGGTTCTGGATGCTAATGGAGTGGGAGCATAAACGTATCTTGCCAATTTCTTTATGCTAAGCCATATGCTTTCGTGGAATTAGTCACTTGAAAGATTTATTGAAGTCCATCAATATTATACATAAATATTAACATTGTCATTTAAAATGCCATTGCTATCTATATTCTACTGTTGACTTCCTACCAGTTTAATGCTTATTTGAATCAAAACTCGTATATTCTCCTCAAAAGGAATATATTCATCTGACAGGCTTGCCTATTCTTCTAGAAACCAGTGTGAGGATAATGAATATAATGCTATAGTCCATTTGGTTTCTGGATTTCAACAAATTCTTACCCATTTTCTATTCATGAGCAGGTACCACGCCTTCATTGTTTTATTCAAAGGAAACTTGCAGCGCAGGACTTTCTTCAGAATAAACCAATAATGGAGGTAGTTTTCAAGTATACCTAAGTATAACTTAATTCATCTGAATGGACGACTTAAAACTCATGCTTTACATCTCGAGTTGGGGTCCCTTTTACATTGTTGCATTAACTGTAAACTCTTCGCTTAAAAAGCATGTACTTGACCTCACAGCCAAAGCCCCACTTGATAAAAGAGATCAGGGGTGCTCTACTGAGACATCTCACAGCTGTTCTCGGGAATGATGATGTGGCTGCTCATTTCATGTTGCTACATCTCCTATCAAGGGTAAACAGTTCTAAAATTTTTTTTTGGTGTCAGTCATTTCATGGTTTTATATATGCTTTGAATTTTGTTTGACAGTTCATTTTTTATCAGAATATGTTTTTGGTTTTCCACCCCATTCTGCACATTTTGAGAATCCTTGTATGATGTGCTGATCTTAAGCAGGTGCATGCTAGGGTAGACACGCTAGCTGTGGGAAAGCTTTCACTAAATCTTACTTGTTTTAGCAAAGAAACAGCGACTCTATTTGGAGATTTACTAAGACTTGCTGTCAACAATCTCTTGCCTTTCACTCATAGTATACCCCTCACCGTGGAGTACCTAAACTCGACTTCTCTTGCGCCTAGGAAAGATTATGATACAAATAGGTAGTTGTAATGTCTAGTTCTTCTGAATTCCAGACATCTTCATATAGAACATACATCTTGAACTTGTTGTTTTTTAATGCTCTAGACTAGTTACTGGAGCTCTGCAGCTGGCTGAAGGTTCACATTTAATTGTTGATGAGACCAAATTGGAGACTGGAACCCTCAACTCTGTGGGTGTGGAAAATGCAAGGTTACTGAAAAATTTAATGGAGTTACAGAAGGTAATTGTTTTCTTGCCCGGTGCAGTTCTACTACACTCGACTTGCAGTTATGAAAACTGTTACAATGTAGATGTCCTGTTATTAGGGTCTTGAGATGATTCTATCAATTTTGTGCGCAACTTCAAAATATTGAGAAAATTAAGAAATGCTGTTCTCCCTTAAAACAGTTTGTTTGCTGTTACTTACTTTATTTGGAAGTGGAAGTGAACAAGCTGACATGCAATTAATGTGTTTCAGCTGGAGTATGATTTCAAGTACTACAAAATGGAAATGGCAACAGATGTCCAATTGCTAGTTTTGTCCGAAGGGAAATCAAATATCTTGCCAGCTGATGTAGTTGTACCTTTCCGACCTTCTGCAGTCAATTCAGCTGAAGCTGTGGTTGCAGAAGCTTTGGAAACTTGGAGGTGGTATTTGGCTACTGTTAGACTACTGCCACATTCCATTGAATCAGAAATTCAGAAGGTTTGAGTTATGTTGATTACAGTTTTCATAAGTTGGTTTCTTAGAGATAGAAACCAGCTAACAATTTAAGTTAGTCTTGCTCTTAGCATAAATATTTAGTCGATATCTTTAAAGATGAGGTTCCTTTGGCACGTCATATTATTTGCATTCCCTTATCTGACAAAATGAGACACCTGGTGGCCTAAAACATATTTTTTCATAGTGAGACCACATTTGGAGCCTTTACGCAATTGGCTTGTGTATACAGGTGGTAGAAGATGATTTAGTTGCAGCAAGACAAGCAGACAGTAGCTTGAGTCCCCAAGATTTTAACAGGTTAGTTATTGGTGATGGAGAGGACTAGTTTCCTTGTATTATTATTGCCAATGTTGTCACTATTTTCATTTCTCAGCCCTATTCAGAGGTTGCTTTCTTTTTGCACTTGTGACAGATGGTTAACAATGGGCCGCCTCATGTCCTTGAGCTTTGGTGAGACCAGCCTGTCACTAGAACACTGGCAAATGGTGAAGGAATTGGAGAAGCTGCGAAGTGAGAGATTAAAGTGAAGTATACCTACCTCATTACAAAAATGGTACTACAAGATTTTGAAATTGGGTTATGGGATTGGAGTGCTAAAAGAGTTTGGCTCTTACATGACAACCAGAATTATCCAACTAGGTACCCTCCTCTACACTCCCATCATGACGTGTATCTCTAATATAGGGCTGCGAGTTAGAATCTCAAAAAAGAAAAAATAATTGTTATTATATTCAGCAAGAGCAACAGAAGTGTAGAGATTCATCTCGTACTTAAGTACAATTATTATATTTGCTATCTTTCCCTTCTCTCCTATAATGGACCAATCAACTTGTTAGGGAATGATGAGTGCAAGTGTAAGTAGTGTGTAAATTATATTATATAGAAATGTGTGCCTGATGCTGAAGCAGAGGCAAAAAGTGAGAAAACAACAGAGAAAAAGTGTGAAGTGTAAAAGCCGCAGCATTCATTAATGGCACAAGGCAGTAGAGGGGGCGCAGCCGCAGGAGGAGGAGGTGCGCAACTACATTAATCAACATGCTTACATAATTACATTACCTACTTTTTCATGTTTCTTCCGCTTACTTTTCTAATTACTAATTAAATAATTCTTATTCATCGGTGACCCTCTTATTTTAATTTTCAACGAAAAAATTATTACAATCACTTTAAGGATCATATTTATTTTTTATTGAGAACTATATTTCTTATATGTTATTTATTAAAATATTTCCTTGTTAAGTTTTTTCTTATAATTGGTTAAGTTAAAAAAAGTATTCTTATTTTATCAAATGATTTTACAATATGCAAAAAATAGTAGGTGCAGAAGTATTTTAACCAAGATATATGTCATCTTTACTTTTTCCATTTTTACTTTCAAGTTTCAAGGGAGGAGAGTGAATTATTAATTTGAATACTCAGAAAAGAGAATTACCCTAATAGAAAGATAGATTTGATAAAGATTCGAAAATGATTATTGTCAATTTCTTTCATATGTAATGACTTTTTCTAATAACAACTGCTCATCCAGTGTTGAGTTGTAAAATAGATGTGAGAGGTAAATAAAGAAAACAATTATTGTATTTTTTTCACAGGAAACAATTATTGACTTATTGTTGAATCATATATATTGAGAATCTATTTTAAACTAATATTGTAATAAATCAACATTAATGGACCGTTATCTTTCTTATTTTTGTGGTTTATCAACTTGAAACATTTTTTAAACAATTTATTTTTTTTTTTTAAAAAAAAAGTCAAGACTCCCATAATATTGAATGTATTGATGATGGTTTCGGTGAAAAAAAAGTAATGTCTTCATAATTAAAATCCGCTGATATCCTCTTGACCTTTTAGTTGGGATAGTAGTTGTAGTTATAGTCTAGCCAGTTGATGATCCAACGATTGCTATAATATAAACTTTTAAAGGGAAACAGAAATAGACAAGTCAGTGAATATTAAGAAGTTTGTTCAGTTCTTCAATGACTATGAAAAAGTTGGTTCTATTCTTGTAAAGTTCTTTATTATGAAAAAGTTGGTTCTATTCTTCTAAAGTTCTTTATTGACTTTGAAAGCAGTCTAGTTGGTCCTCCTCCCCTTTTGTATGTTTAGTACCGTGGTTATGAAAATCGGACCGGCCGGTTCAATCGGTTGGACCGTGAACCGGGCACCAGGCCGGTTCGAGTCACTCCTAGAATTGGCCAGCCAAAGAACCGCTCAAGAACCGGGAAAACCGGACTGAACCGGTGGTAAACCGGTTGAACCGTTTATAATGTGATTTTTCATTTTTTTTCCTTTTCTATTTTTTTTGTCCTTTTCAATAGTTATGGGTAAAATATTAGATAATGTTGATTATGAACCAAAATTTGATAGAGAAAGTGATCATAAAATTTCATTTGATGACATTATATTGATGAATATTATGAAAATTGACTATATCTATATTATTGGAATTAGAATTTTATCATTTTTAAGCTTTTTTTATTATTTTTAATTTATTTATTTGCTAACGGTTCGACCCCGGTTGGACCCCGGTTGAACCATTGAACCTTGAACCCCTATCTCGACCGGTTGAATGTCCGGTACTTATTTCAATATTCAAAGATGCAACTAGAAGTAGTTGATTTCGCCACATGTCACTCAACTCATAGATCACAATCACGGGGTGAATATTCTAATAGCTTGGTACTAAGGAAAAAGAAGTCAACAATTAACTAGTACCTGTATTTTTCTGCAGATTAATAATGCAGTTTACAAGTTTTTTTTTTTTTGATAATACAGTTTACAAGTTTTTGTTCCCATAGGATATGCACAAATGGCTAATGTAGTTGAATAAAAAAAAATAGAAGCAACAGAAAAAAATGATTCATTTATTATACACCTTTACCATGTTACCGTATATATTGTACAACTCATATTTATTTATTTTCTAATTATTTTCCTTTTGTGATCATAGTTGTAAATAGAGGGGATATCAGCATTGGTTTTGGATAAATCTCTAAAAATCAGCCTTCGACTTTTGTATATCCTTGTTTATATTCAATAGAAAAAGAGACTTTTAAAAATTAAACTCTTCTACTTTGAAAAGTTAACATACCAATGGTGTCCACATAAAATTTAGAAATAAGAACCGATGCTTTTGTGTGCCTAAAACTTCGCTTTGTTTCTTTTGAGAACTAAATAAATTGAAGTTGATATTTATGTTTAGAAACCGAAGTAGCAAAAGATGGAAGACCTTGACTTGAAACTGAATTGATATTAACTTGCCCCAAAACTTGGTTTTATACCATTTGGGGAATGAAATATACAAGTCTACAATGAGATTTCCAGTGCCTTCACTTCAAACAACTAAGAAGGCTAAAATTAAAAGCACTATATGTATAATTTATAGGCCTAGCTAGCGGGTGCCATGTAGCCACCTCTGCAATAGAAGCCATATTGGCATGAACTCCTCCTAATCTACCCTCTCCTTTTCCCCTCACAATCATAGCTCCAACCAAACAAACAATCAAAGCTATTATACTACAAACACAGATCTTATCTTAAACTAATTAAGACCTTTAAAACTCTCTAAAATTGTCCACCCGCAAAGGTTTGTCCAAATTGCCAATTTGCAGGCGCAACATTGTAGCTGGTGATGGTTCTGCCATCACTTGTGGTGACTTGGAAGGAGAGGGTTTGGCCATTGAGGTAGGAATTGCTCTGCCAATTCTGGCCCCAATTCCTTGACATGGTCTGCCACCCAGTCCTTGACCCTTTGATTGACACAGAGTGAACATCTCCAGCTCCACCAACATTTGTGATCAGAACCAAGTTGAAGTAAGAGTGGCCATTGATGGTGAATCTTACCCCTCCTTTCTTCACACAGGGAACTCTGTTTTCAAAAACCAAAATGTTCATGTTAATTTGTGGGTCTAGTCAATACTAATACAAATATAGGATACAAAAATTAAGGATCAAAAAATATATTTCTAAATTCTAATATTTAGAGACTAAACCGTAGTTTTTGAATAAATTTAAGGACTAAAAAATAGTTTTACTCTTGATTAAAAGATACAGTAAGAGGAGGTGGGGTTTACTCAAAGTAGGTCCCATTCAGGCCCAATACAACAAAAATATACAGCTTTTTATTAATTTATTTACCTTCTAAAGGAAACAGGAACAATCCCAGCTCTGTATTGAGCAATTTGCAAGAAAGCAGGCTCAGCAAGATCAAAGTGCTGCAATGGAGGGTTGCACCAGCCTCCATTGTCATTGGCCAAAGCATAGTTTGGAGGACAGAAGTTAGTTGCTGTGACGGTTATGGAACCAGGAAGACACCATTTAGGGTCTCCGTTGCATTTCATCTCATAGCATGACCCACAGCTTAGCCCACTGTTGAAAAGAGCAGTGCTCAATGCTGCAGTGTTAGTCCCATAGCCTTGGCTATACAAATTCCCATACCCACAAGCTCCACCTGCAACAACACATAAGTTCATGAGAAAAACTCAACACCCACAAGAAAAAGGTTCAAACTTTCTCACTCATTTCATTGGAAACGCAATACCCATAAGAAAAAGATCCTAACTTTGTAATAGCAGAGAGAGTGATGACTATAAACATACCCATTGTGCCAGAAGCGTCGCCCCCACCATAAAATGTGGCATGACCACCTTGCCATCCTCCATTGTCACCATAAATGCCTTGAAGGTTAAGAAGAGGAAGAAGGAAGAGAAGAGAGAAAGCAGAGAATGATGCTGAAGCAATGCCCATTGTGTTTTGTGGTAACTAACGCTTAGAATTTAGAAAGGCTAGAAACAAGAGAGAGTTTATGATGAGATAAGAGTAAGAGTGCTTTTGCTGCTTCGAGCCTAGCAGGTGAGCTTTGTTTATATAGGAAACCAGAGAAGACACACAAGTGGGTTCGATATTGTAGTTGAAAGAGACAATTTAGCAATTTAGCAATTTCTGAGGTACAAAAACAGATTCATATTAATATTTATTAAAACAAGTTATTAGCAGAAACGAAGGAGCACATGCAGATGTTTCGGTTAGACTACCAACTGCTTAATCTACGGTCCCACATGGCACATGCATTCTTCAACCGTTTCCCTATATCTTCTAATACTATTCTATGCTTATTTCCAGAGGTCATTAAGTGGGTGTTTTCTTCTAAGTTTTCCCTAAAATCACGGTATCAAATCTCCCAGAAAAAGTCACTAATTGTGAGTCACACTATACTATTCTACTAACCTTTAGATACGTCCAAAATGGTAGGCTTTGAAAGAATAACGCGCAGTACTTGGTAAAAGAAAGTAACCCATTTTCACTTTTCAACCGTTCACACACTTTGCAATCAAATCAAAACCCATTCTTGATTAGAGAGTTAATCTAATGTCAAACCCTACAATGATGATGTAGTAAACAGCGTCCCTAGCAATTAGCTTTGGCTCAATCAATTCTTGCATATTGTTGGCATTTTGATCCTTGATGTTGAAACAGCTCGTCTGCCTTTCTGTGTCTTATTATGTATGAAGGGGACAAAAAAATTCAACTGTCAAGAATCCTAATGCAAAATGATTTTAATAACAATGCAAGAGGATCTGAGTCTTTGCAGATGGCCGACCTGAAACAATACAACAATTTTGCAAATCCAAGAAGCACTTAGATTCCACATTTACACGTGTGCTATTGTTCATATTATTAGGGCTTTAAGAAAATTTCATAATCAAAGGAACCCAGTGACCAGAAAGAAGTACTAAAGGTTGTTTCTTTTTCTTTTTCTTTTTTTTTGGGCCATGCCTAACTTTCTTAGTGATCTCTAATTAGCATAAATTAGTCACTTCAAATTAATTAATCATTTTTAGCTAGAATCTCATTGTCGGTAACTAATACTATAAGAATAAAAAAATGCCAATTAGTAAATTAAATTATTGGACTGATGCGATTGTCTCCGCAATCAAAATGGAATTTGCTTACTAAATTGTTCGGAGAAAAGGACAAATCAATAAACCTTACACGTGGTTACATTTTGATGAAAAGAGTTAGAAAAGTGAAAACAAAGAGCATATATTAATTAGAGTAAATATGATTAACTACGAAGGGCATGAGGATTATATTGTCTTGTAATGAAGCGAAAAGTTCAATGGTGCCAAAGAATTCCTTAAATAAAATGTATTATTTTGTGAGGATAACACCATTAATATGAAGAAAAGGTTTGGAAATTGGAAGGTATTGCAGGAAAAGTGGTAAGAGAGGATCTGATTTTGGGCCTACCATGTTAGGAGCACATGCATGTCCCGTTCTTCACGGTCCATTTGATTCAAGTGTCATTTTCTGAGTTTAAACAAGGAAAAAAAAATGTTGTTCTGTTTTGTGTTTTCAGTCAAGAAAGAAATAAATAATTAAAAAAATGATGAATTTACAAGAAAATAGGATAATGACTTGAAGATGATGATACATGTAAAAAGTGCCTAGTGGTTGATGGTATAGTACTATAGTATCGATAAAAGGGAAGGAGAAGCATGGATCATGGATATGTATGAATTGTGCCTATGGAAAAACCCATCAGAAGAAAAACATACTCATGAGACACGATTAAGTTTTTCGGCATTTTTTTTAGGTCAAAAAAGTTGGAAAAAAAGTTATAATTTTAAAGATTAATAAGACAAAAAAAAAATCAGAATTCTAACATAAAAGATTACTTCATAAAAGAACCTTATATATTTAGTTGTAGTTCTTAGGATTAAGTTGAACCTTTGAAAAGTTTTAAGTTCTCTACAAACAAACTACAACTTGAATTTATTGACAAAGAAAACCTATAATTCAAATGAGATGATAATTCTAAATTGAAGCCAAGTGGCTTTTGTGTGTGTGTGTGTGTGTTTTTCTATCTCTTGAAGGTCGTAATCATATTTTTATTTTGTATTGTTTTGTCAAAATCTAAATGTGAATCCCTTAAAATTGACAGTTAAAACTGAACTTGGCATATATGATGTATGAACTCTTAACATAAATGACGTTTTTTTCTCAGTTGTTTGAACTAATTATATGCGGTGTGTAAAAATTTCCAGATATTAAATGTTTAATCAATTACCTTCCCTAAACTAAATAAATTTATGGATTATTCAAGTGTTTATCCATAAATACTGTCTTTAATCTTCGTTTTCACATTTACATGGCTAAAATATAAGGAGATAGGATTTAGAGCCTCTGGTTATCTATTTTGGTTTATCAGTTACAAAAATACTTTTGAGTGTACTCTTTGTAAAATATTTTTGTGGTAGTTGCAGTTGTTATGGTTTCGTGAAGTAATCCTCCTCCTAATAATCAAATCAAATAGTATTGATGATAATTAATTAATCCATAATACAAACAAAAAGTGACAAGTAGAATCATAAAACTGTATAAGATACCAAATCTTTGGCTCCATTATTGATAATTTCACTGACAATAATAAACGTCTCTTTTATATCAACGTAAGAACAACTTTCTATTAAATCAGCCAATTTGTCTTCTATGATGAATAAAAATTGATTAATCATCTACCTTCTTGATCCTGGTCCCTACAATATGTTTCCATTTATATCTTATAATAAAATTTGTTGAGACTTTTAAATTCAAATTATTTTAAATCTGATAAAAAAATCGAGGCCACCATGTATGTTTTGCTCATTTACTTTTAAATGTCAATATGTCATCACCATTTGCATTTCTCAGCAATATTTTTTTAAAAGTGAAAATAATATAATGTAGCAATGTAATTTGAGTGCACCAAATTAAGTTCAAATAAGTCAAAAACTGCTGGCTGCACCACAAACTAGAAGATCAGAAGTAATCCTCATAATATAATATATTAAGATTAAGATTTCTATCATTTTTTATACAAAACTGAGAAATTCATGTGTAGAAAATAGAAAAAGACCAATAGAGAATGCAATGAAAGTCACATGGCTTAATTTTTTTTTTATGGACATGGCTTAACTTTTTTGACCTCTCAAAATTACTGAAAGATTGAAATTTACAGGCTCAAATTTACTGTCAAAAGTCAAAACATATCAGTTATTGTATAAAATATTTTTTATGCTATTATATTTATCACTAAAATCATACTTATTTTATGATAAATTTAATTTATAAAATATTGCTCTTTTGGAAAGTCAAGTCTGAAAAGAGAGATGACAATAGTAAGAACTAAGAAATCTCAATAATAATCAATAATGTAGGCTGAATTCTAATAAGTCAACAATGTTTTCCTTGAATAGTGATTATCAGATTCGATGCAGTTAAATAAAAAATAGTTATGTTCTAATTTTCTTTTGTGAGGGTAATTATATTATAATTAATAATTGAACGTTCAACCTTTGACTAAATTATAAGTGGATGCAATGAAAAAAAAGGAGGGAATATATGTGTGAGTGATTGAATGATGAGATGAAAAGAAGTTGAACTGAAAGAAGCTACAACTTATAAAGGCATATAGTTGAGCAATAATTTGAAAGGAGATCCACAGAAAAGCATGTGGATTTTATCCCAATGATGTTGAGTTTAGAGACCATCTGAAAGAGGCCACCATAAGGGTTGTCTGTCCCACAAACAATAGTCCCAATTGGGGGAGATTTTGAATTTTTGATCCACTAAAAATAGCTTTTTGTGTGTGTGTGTACTTTATAAATTTTAAAGAACGATAGAAAAATGCAATAAATATATACATAAAATAATAAAATATATGAGAATCATACTTTCTTTTTCTGTTTTCATTTCTATCTCTTTAAACTTTACCAAATACAGGAAAAGGCACAAAAGGTAAAGGAACAAATCTGTTGGGGAGGCCTAAAAAAGTGGATTGAAGTATTGGATGAAAGGGTTCCAAAGGGTTGTTTTCTGGAGGTAGTTAAGGGCAATGGTCATACGTAGACAAACACAAAGAACAGCACGTAGTTTGTTTGTAGGACTGTGCAAATTGAAACTAGATGTCCCAAACCCTACCCATGTGCATTAAAATCCATGATGTTAATGTAGGGCATCCTTAACCGTTGTGGGGTGACAAATTAGTTACAACTTGACAATCTGGGTGCCCACATTTTTATGTTGAAAGATGGTATGTCGCCTTGTGAAATTAGAACGTCTCATTTGATGTCCTAAATATTGGACATGGCTGTTTCAGAGCTTGGTAGGAATAATGGGAATTGTAACTTATAACCAGGTTCGTTTGTACTTTCATCTATTCACACTAGGAAAAAGAGTTTTTTTTTTTTTGATCAAGGTATCCCAGCCCGACAAATCAATGACTAATCTTATGCAAATTTGAGCTCCATTTAAGGGTCTGTCACTGTCCACTGGGGTCAATTGATTGTTGCAGACACAAGACAAGATTCGAACTCCCGACACACTTGTTTAAGCGACTTAGTGAGCTGACCACTAAACCAACCAAACTTGATTTAGAGAAAAAGAGCTTTATTATTACTTATTACTACACTTTGTTACTACTTATTACTACATTTTGGACAGTTATGGTGATATAGACCTCAAGAATTGATTTGGAGATTAAACCATATGGACGGTTTCGTTTAAACTTTAAATCCCGCTTTTGGTCTTTCCGGCTTATGATGTACCTACTAATGTAGACGCTCCATAATTTGTTTATGGGCAAGTGATGTTCATTCTTTTTGTTTATTGTTTGATTTAATCTTTTATCTAATTTTAATTTTCTTTTGGTTAAAGTGCAATTTTGATCTTTTATCTTTAGAGTAAGTTGTAATATAGCTGTTTATTTTCTTTTTTTGGTCTTATATTTTTTCTAAAAATTTCACTCTTTTGTCCTACATCTTTAAATGAAAGTGAAATACCATATTGTTGGGAGGGGGTAGATTCACTTCCCTTTTCTTTCAAAAAAATCCACACATAGTCAATGCAATCTAACTGATCTCTATAAAAATTTTGGCACATTTGACCAGAAAAATAAAAGGAAATGTGGTAAAATATTCCGTCGCTCATTTAAATGCTCATAGCCATACAATGATTTCTCCGAAAGTTGCCAGGAAGTATTAAACAAATTAAACCATGTCCACATTCGTATAGACAACAAATAAGCGGGATGGTCCATATGTTTGAACTCTAGCAACTGAAATTAATGGCACAAGGTTCTTCTTGCAATAAGGGTAGAAATTGAGAGCTGGTACGAAACAAACACCTTATTGGCCAAGCCAGCACATGCACAAACGCTGACTAAGAGACAATAGTTATTGAATAGAAGGGTCAATTAAGTAGACATACTCCAGCTGAGAAAATACAGTTGAAAAAGGATAGGAATGTAGAGGTTGTATCTAAATTAAATAACTCGAAACAACATCATCTGAATTTGGAGCTCAATCAAGTCTAACAAAATTTTGAAAGATTCCTGTGGTGACATGTTGATCAAAGAAAGAATTAAATACAGAGACCAAAAAAAAAATTAAATACCTTTCAAGTCTCCCTTAAGTCAGTCTATGAACAATCCAATAAACTGTGTGGTGACATGTTGATCAACCAAATTTGCATCAAAAGGCACTGCTGATTTGTTTAACTGAACCGGAGGGACCATCAGGCATCAGAAGATGAGGACCCCTGGTGCTTATCTCAAGCCCTTGAAATTGGCCAATAGATTCCTGTGGCAACATTTCCGATAAGTCTTGTGGGTTAGCGACGGCAAGAAGAGGTTGCTGAGGATTTGATGCATTGGATGATAGTGAGTGCAACTGCTGCATTTGCATCGTCTGAGGATCAACTGGCCCGTGCGGTGGCTGATGTAAGAAAAAGGGACCTTGAGAATATGGAATTTGTTGCACTCGCATATTATAGGCTTGGGCTGGAGTTGGAGTTACGGCCTCTCCAGTAGCAACCTTAAGCCTATCAACTTCTTTTTTCAATGCATCATTTAGAGCTGCAATTTTTTCAATCCGAGGAGGGTTTGAAGTTTTGATAGTGAATTAATTAAGCAAGCAATGGCAATACTGAAAATTAAACGCAACAGACCCATCTGTAGTGAATAATTGATCATGAGCAAGTGCAAAATTTCCTTTTTTGGTTTTCGCTTTACTTTTCCTAGAGCACATAAATACTAACCCTTCCAAATTAGAATCAGAAAGCATTTTTACCAATGAAATTTGGCTCCGCGGTATTGGAGTCATCTCCAGAATCTCAGTCAGAGCTAAAATGAAGTTCACCCGAAAAAGAGAAATAGTTTCAAGTAGCTTCATGGAAAACGGTTATTTTTTCCACTCATATTTATGCAAAATAAAACTACCAAAGTTTCTCTTTATCATTTTACTGGTGTCAACAGTCAAACTTGCATTGTAATAAATAAAGACAGAGACATCAAATGATAGTTAAAATGGAAAAAAAATAAAAAATAAATAATAATAATAATAATAAAATAAAGGGAAAAATTCGGATTAATCTCCTATGGTTGACACTCTGAGCCCTTGTGATTCATTGCATTGCCCAGACTACTCCAAATTTGATAAAGCTAAAATATAAGATAAAGCATAGAAGAAAGATATTGTGGCAGAATGGGACTTAGGAGTAGTACTACAGGTAATTAGGGATTAACCTGACTACAACAAAAAATCGAATGGGTGTAATTCTGTATCACGTACTATTCACATTCCATCTTCTGTTAAAAATTTGATAGAAATGAATATTTGGTAACAGGATGAAGCTCCAAAAGTGGGCAGAATGGCAAGTTATGAACCAAATGATGCAAAAATGAAGATTTACCAAACCATTGAGGAAGGGGCAATCTGAATTTAACCCCCACCCCACCCCCAAAAAGATGGATGCACAAATAAATTCATATGTTAAATACTCAAATCTTTGTATGACTGAAAATTGAAACATACCATCACGTAACTTAGCTTGTTGCTCCATTGCTTGTAACCGAAGCTTAAGCTCTGTATTTTCACTAGTCAAACCAGTTGTATCTCTCTGAAATTATATAATAAGTTTAGAAAGATATTGCATTAGGTAGAATTATACAAAATCATGCCAACCATTATGTATGTCAGTGTGCAATTTGACAACTTGTAAACAAATAGTAAAGGGAAAAAAAAAAGCTTCTGCAGAATGACCACAAGAAGCAAACGCAAATGAGATGTAACTAATAATTGGACATGACCAAACCTATGGAAACTTGACACAAAAGAAATGAAGCATATCCAATCCATCACAAAAAGCCGGCATGGAAAATTTCTTCATATTTAGTTCATCAAGCTTCACGTCTATTATTCTGATTATAAATGAAATATTGAATGATAATCTTGCACGTCAAAATCCTTCCTCTCTCTGAAGAGAAAGGAATCTGACTTTTACATGATTAGTTATATTGATTTCAAATTTATGGCAGTTAATACACCATAAATGCAAATATGGAAGTCAGCGTTCTGTGAGTAATCCATATTCACATTTTAAAATCACTTAAACACAAACTTCAGAGGTGAATGTGAACATGGAAGATAAAAGTACCTCTATCCCCTAGAAATAATTGAATTAGATCTAATCATGCTAATCAGATCAAGGTTTGGTCAATGTATAATGATAAATCAACAAAGCAAGATGGACTCATATTGCAATCAGAACCTGGAAAAGATTTAATTGAGCTGAAAGAGTAGTTGCTTCTGTTTGAAGGGTTTGAATTTTTCTCTCAAGTTCTAATACATAACGAGCTTTCCTCTCCTTTGAACGAGCTGCAGATTGGCGATTTGCCAATATCCTGCATAAGATGCAGAGTTTGGGTGAGGAAACTTCCTTAAATAACAGCAAGATGAATCACTATGGCATGATGATAGTAGCTAATACCAATATATATATTTTTTAAAAAAAGAATATGCAATTTTCTCAATGTATAATACTGACACCAAATTTCAAGGAGAACATACTTTTGAAGGATCAGTAAATATGGGAGAACAGAAGAGAATTTTTCTAGTTAAATAAACTAGAGCAAAATTATGTACAATATGGAAATGAGAGTACCTTCCAATCACATTCAGCAATTATCTACTGTAAAAAACAACAGGATTACTTGATAAAAGAGCCAATCATAACAGCAAATGACATATTTTATAGAGAATGCACAAAAAAGGAGCTCTTCTAAACAACCTGAGGACTGAGGTGAAATTGACAAGCACAGATCAATTTTATACTTCAATCAAAGCGTGCTTCTATTACAAATGGGGAGTATTTAGACTTCATCTGAATTCTAATAGCCATAGGATATGTGAAGGTTACGTAAATTTACTCAACGGGATCCAAAAACAACGAATCGGATTCCATAATTGGTAACAATACTTGTTTCAAAGTTAGAATGATACCTCTTGGCTCGCTTGGGATCAACGGTCCACAACTCAGCAAGCTTATCGGGAGCCATGGCCTTCTTAGCCTCAATGGCCTCGAAGACGGAGGAGGTCTCATCGAATGAATTGCTGTGGCGATGCCTTGCCCTAGTAGTAGCAGATTTGTCGCCGTCGGCGGCGGAGGCAGAGGCAGAGGCATTGACATTGTTATTAGTATGGAGAGTGCGGGTGGGTTTGTGGTCGGGGGATTCATCATCGGGAAGTTTGGATCCGGATTTGTCAAGATCCATGTAGGCGGAGAAGAGGTCATCCTCTGATCCAAGATCTTCGAAGGCGATGGATGGGCCATCGAATGGACCACCAGGCTCCAGATCGAAGTCGTCGGGGAGTCGGAATTGGCCCTCCGATTGGGCACGGCGGTGAAACGGACCGCGAGAAGGAAGATTGTGGTTATTGGGAAACGACATCGTTCAGGATCTGGAAAGAGAGAGAGAGTGGCCTGGTCATGCAATTGCAATGTGTGGAAGCTGAAAAGAAAAGATCAAGGGAAGAAAGTGGAAATCAACATCTATCTCTATCTATCGTCTTCTTCAATTCTTCTTCTTCTGGTGGTTTTGTTGACGTTTACAATACAAAACCAAGTCACACTGTGCGTCTCCCTCTTCATCTCCCTTCCTTTCTCGTTGTTTCTTCTTCTTCTTCGTCTTCTTTTCTTCCTCTCCTTCTTCCCATTCTTCGCTTTTTTGGTCACATTGATTCACACACTACGACGCCGTTTCCACCGGAGATAATGATATCAACCAACCAACCAACCTACTGTATAATTCTATGCAAATTCGGCAACTGTGTCTCTCTCTCTGTCCCCTCTCTCTTCAATTTGGCAAAACACCATTTCGTACCTTTAATATTTGCATTGATTTTCAGTTATGCCCATAACGTTTCAATTATGCCCCCAATTTTGACTCAATGCCCATGTGGCAATTTTTTTACTTATGTGTCATTTTTTTGGTCTGACGTGGCATAATGACTGGACATTCATATTTTTTTTCCACCGTGGCATGATCACTGGATTTACATTTTTGAACATAAAAATTGAGTAAACTAGCAAATCAGTCCCTGGATTTACATTTTTCATCATCTTCATTCATTTTAGTCCCAAATCCTCAAAATAAAATTGTAAAATGTCTCAAAACTCTTCCAAGCATTCCAATTTAGTCCTTAAAAATATTAAAAACCCTAAAACCTAAACCTCAAACTCTAAACCCTAAAACCCTAATCCTAAAATTGTAAAGTGTCCCAAAACTCTTCCAAACATTCCAATTTAGTCCTTAAAAGTATTAAAAACCCTAAAACCTAAATCCCAAACTCTAAACCCTAAAACCCTAAAATTCTAAACCCTAAAACCCTAAAATCCTAAAATTGTAAAGTGTCCCAAAACTCTTCCAAACATTCTAATTTAGTCCTTAAAAATATTAAAAATTCTAAAATCCTAAAACCTAAACCCTAAAATCTAAAACCCTAAACTCTAAAATCTTAAACCCTAAACCCTAAAATCCTAAACCCTAAACCCCTAAACCCTAACCCATAAACCCTAAATCCTAAACCCCTAAAAAAACTACTCTCTTGCAATTTGGTCCTTAAATCCTACTTTCCTCTTCACCTTCTTCCACAAAAATTGCCCAGAAAAACCCAACAAACAGAAACCCAACGTCATCGTCATCTTCTTCCCAGAAATTGCCCAGATTTTTCATCATCATCGTCAAATCTTCGTCGCGATTTCGAGATCCCTAACGAACAGATCCGTCGCGAGTGAAGGAGCGAAGGAAGGCAATGAGCTCGGGAGGGAAGCGAATGGGAGGGACGGGGCAGTTCAGAAGCTGAAGAGACTGAAGAGTGGAGAGGGATTTGAGGGCGGTGTAGGAGAGAGCGACGTAGGAGGAGAAGTTAGCGAGACGGAGGGAGACGACGTGGCAAAAGGGTTTGGAGGAGTCGCAGAGAGTGGCATTGTGGAAGGAAGGAAGAGAGCAAGGGTCTTTGGAGGTGGGGATGTTGAGGGATTGGAGGGCTCTCAGTTGCTTAGGGTCGATAGTGGTGGTGGGGAAGAAGAGAAGATGAAGATGAAGATTAAAGAAAAAAAAATAAGTTTTAGAGTTTAGAGATTTTTGGTATGAAGTTTGGGGTTTGGAGTTTTAGGGTTTTGGGGTTTTGGGTTTTTAATATTTTTAAGGACTAACTTAGAATGTTTGGAAGAGTTTTGGGACACTTTACATTTTTATTTTGAGGATTTGGGACTAAAATGAATGAAGATGATGAAAAGAGGGGAAATTGAGAATAATGGGATAAGAATGAGTGAGGGACCTAATTGCTCAAATTAGATTTTTTAGAGTTTAGGGTTTTAGGGTTTAGAATTTTAGAGTTTAGGGTTTAGGGTTTATAGTTTTAAGGTTTAGAGTTTTTAATACTTTTAAGGACTAAATTGAAATGTTTGGAAGAGTTTTGGGACACTTTACAATTTTATTTTGAGGATTTGGGACTAAAATGAATGAAGATGATGAAAAATGTAAATCCAGGGACTGATTTGCTAGTTTACTCAATTTTTATGTTCAAAAATGTAAATCCAGTCATCATGCCACGGTGGAAAAAAAAATATGAATGTCCAGTCATTATGCCACGTCAGACCAAAAAAATGACACATAAGTAAAAAAATTTCCACATGGGCATTGAGTCAAAATTGGGGGCATAACTGAAACGTTAGTTTCACATTGAGGGCACGCTTGAACAAAATGAAACGTTAGGGGCATAACTGAAAATCATTGCAAACGTTAGGGGCACAAAAGGGTGTTTTGCCTTTCAATTTTAATTGCTGTCTTTTCAAAAACCATTATTTTATTACAACATTTTTACTTCCTTACTAAATAAAAAAATGTCTCTATGTTGTTAATTATTTCTGTTTACATTTATTTATCTACAATTATATATTTTCATCTTCTAAAATTGTCAACTTTCTTTTTCAGTCAAAATCTCAAATTGGGAAGGTATGAGTAAATTTCAAATAAATCTTAAATGTTTCATTTATTTTAGATTGATCATATATTTTTTATAATTTCTTAAATTATATTTGTCTTAAACCTACTACTCTGACACAATTTGAACTCTTATAGTAATGATCTTAACTGAGCAGAAAAATAATTCTTCAATAGTTAACATAATTCAAAATTGTCGCATTTAAACTTAAAATGAAAGAGAAATTGATAACAAATATTACTTGTTTCACTATGAAGTATGAAATGAGTCATATATTTTCATAACCTTATTTGATATCGTTTGTTAATAGTCTCAACAAGACCAGAAAAATTACTCGTCAAAAGCAACCTCGTAGCTTTGGATTCATCACATTTGAACTTGAAATGAGAGAAATATGATTAGTTTGAGATCAATTTAAAATCTACCATATATATTTTTTTTTGGTACAAATCTACCATATATATTTGAGACCAATTTAAAATTTTGACTTTCTTTTCTCCATTAAAACTTAAAACTTGTAGATTGATTTCATTTAATTAGTAAGTACTCCCTCCGCTTCACAATATTTACCTTAGTTTTGAGAATTTCTATGTTTCAAAATATGTGATGTTTTACAAAATAAGAAATCATTAGTTATTTTTTTACTCCCTCTATCCCAAAATAACTGTTTTTAAGGTAAACACACATGAACCAAGGAAATGATTATTTTACCTTAAATAAAGAGAAATATGACATTAAAAGACTAAATTATCCTCATTAAATTAGTCTTAGTTACTCTCATTAATTCAATAGCTTTGACTTTTAATAGGGATAGAATGGTAAAAAAATAATTAATGCTCTTTTGATTTTTTAAAACATCAAATATTTTGGGACAAAAAAAAATTCTCTAATAAAGCAAATATTTTGGGACAGAAGGAGTATAATTTTATCCCTACTTATTCTCTGCGAGTAATAAATATCATTTGAAAATAGAAAAGAATAAATAAGGGTTATATAGGTTTTTTATCTTATATTTTTTTAAGTTTAATGTTAAGTAATCATTTTCTTGATCCGTATGCACCCACAAAACTAAGATAGATATTGTGAACTGGAGGGAGTATATTGATATTATATTATTTTTTAAAGATATCGATATTCTTTTGTGTGATGAGTTTAATCAACTTCTAAGTGTTGTGATAATTAACTTTTAGATAAGAGTTTTTCATAAAATAAAATTTAAAAAAAAAAACTTTAAGATAAACTAATTAAATCAAGAACATTACTCTCGTCCGAAGTCCACATTAAATGTCCGGACCCATCCATTAGTTCAAGCACACGTTATCGCAGATAGTAGTTGTTTTATGTAATATTGAAGTTAAATTAAACCCATGCTATCTATAAATTGTTTAATTAATTAGTGAGAGGCTGACAGGTAAGTAATAAGTAAAATGTTGACTGGAAAGATAATAGATTCTTTTCTTGAATCTCTATCTCATAATGAAAGCTTTTCATTTTTCCCATAAACGACGATGAGTTTTGGAAAGCCGTTGACCTGATGGTATTGGCTGTCTAAAGTCTTTAGTTTCAACTTGGTTCACTTTGGGTTCATGATTCGTTCATCCCCATATGATTGCATTTATAATACCAAATTCCACATAACTATCATGATTTACACATTTTGTCTCGCATATCCTCAAAATGTAGATGGATTGGTATTTCCCAGAATCAAAGTGTTAATCAATGTTATGTTTCCACTACTCTAATTATTGATGATTTTTTTTTCAAAAAAAAAAAAGAGTAGTGGTGCAACATTTTTATCTGAAACCAAAAATGACAGTTTTTTAATTATTTATTATCAAGTTCTTCAAATTATATATGACACACATATGAAATAAGTTTCTTTCAAAAGAACGAATAATGTTATTGATTATTTAAAAACAAGACTCAAGTATTATATATATATGATTTTTGGAGACTACTTGACAACGACAAATAAGAAAAATCAATTAATAAAAGATGTTTACGAGAATTATATATAGCTTGTACGTACAGTCACTAATTTTTAAAGTCAAATGTATATAACATTATTATACTCTATTCGGTTCTGAATATTGATGTTTTGGAGAATTTTTTTTATTTCAAAAATATCTGATGTTTTTATAAATTCAAGAGAACATTAATTATTCCTTTATCATTCTATCCCTATTAAATATAATAAACTCATAAATAAATAAACATTTTTCAAGTAATTTAATAGGGATATTTTAGTCTTTTTATCTCATTTTTATCTTCATTTTAGGTGAGTTAATCATTTCCTTAATCTGTGTGCATTTACCTTAAATATCAGATATATAGAACCGGAGGGAGTACTATTTTTTGATAAACAAAAAAATGATGTCTGATCGTTGCAATGCTCGAAATTTTATGGCAAATTAAGTTTTCTTGAAATCGATATATATATATATATATGATGTGGTATTTAAGATATATATTAGGTCTAATATATATTCCACCATACATTTCGATTATGGTGGTATTTAATGGTGACCTCTAGTTTTAGTGTATCTTTTACACTATATTTCATGACCTTTATGCAATGAGCACATTAATAATAATAATGATGTGCGTGAATTAATATTGACCAACGATTCAAAGAGAAGAGGCAGAAAGAGAGAATTACGTGAGATGAAAGTTTGGGTATCCACTAGCGCTATATACAAATATAGCAAGATGTTTACATGGGATAAAGATATATATGCCTCCAACTTTCATCAATTATTATTAATCATGAACTATAGATCTTACTAAAAACTGTAAGTTTATATAAGCAGTTTGTCCAAAATTAATATTCCATGCATATCTATATGACTATATCTATATCAATATCTAATATTATATGGCTCCACTCCTTTCTGGTCGTCCATGTTTCAAACTATAGTCTATGAAATTGAAAATAAGAGAAAATTTACTATTTGGTCTCTCTTTCTTTACTAAGTTAACAATTTAGTCCCTTATTTATTTTATATACATATTTGCGTGCCCGATAGGGCACGCAAAGCCCCTAGTCTATTATATGGCTCCACTCCTTATGTCAAAAATAGTGAATTAAAAAATTAAAAAAGAAAAAAAAATCACTCACTCTCTCTCCCACTCACTCTCCCCACTTCTTTAAAAAAATAAATGAATTAAAAATTAAAAATGTCACCACTCTCTCCACACTCACTCTCCCCATATGAGGTAATTTCAAATTGGTCCTAAATATTTTATAATTTCTCAAATTGGTCCCAAACTTACTCTTTTATCGATCAATATAAAAATTTAATATAATCTTCAACTTTAAATCAATTCAAACGTAACGGGCACGCCAAGCCCCTAGTTATATTATATGTCTAAGGGGCTTTATAGTTGGTCAAAAATAATAAATTAAAAAATTAAAAAAGAAAAAAAAAATTACCACTCTCTCCCCACTCACTCTTCCTACTTCTTAAAAAAAATAAATGAATTAAAAAATGCAAAAAAAATTAAAAATTAAAAAATGTCATTACTCTCTCTCCCCACTCACTCTCCCCATATGAGGTAATTTTAAATTGATCCCAAATATTTTATTTATTTTAGATGAATCTTACATATTTTTTATAATTTCTTAAATTGGTCCCAAACTTACTCTTTTGTTAACGGGCACGCTAAGCCCCTAATACATCTTATATTATATGGCTCCACCCCTTTCTGGTCGTCCACATTTTAAAACTATAGTACAAATTTAATAATAAGAGGAAAATTATTATCTGATCTATTCTTTTTTACTGAATTAACAATTTAGTCTCTCATTTATTTTACATACATATTTAGTCCCTAACGGGCACGCAAAGACTTGCGGTGAAGCGCTCTTTACCTGTCATAGTAACCCCACTATCTATATAAGCTTAATTATACATTTATACCCCACCCCCTTAATTAATCAATTGCTACGTGTTTCTCAAGCCTTAATTTCCAAGTGCTATGTACATAATGTGAAATTAATTAATATTTGGTATTTTTCACGTTCTGTAATCTACAGGAACGATTCTTCGTCATTATCCCATTAAGAGAGAGAGATTAGCTTTGGAGATTGGTGTAGCTATCATGGAGAGATAATGATATAGAAGAAGAAAAGACGAGAAAATGATGTAAACGTGATTATTTTAACAAGTGAATTAATTAAGCATAGCTTTAAATATATACGGCTTTAATTTATCCGAACAAAACAAAACAAAATTACCTTTGCTTCTTCTGATTAATATATAGCTGATATATATAAAATTGATTCAAGATTTGTTTATAAAATGTTAAACTGATGTTGAGATAATTTTTCGAATATCAAATTTTTTTTTCTTCATTATAAATTGAGGTTATACATAATATGACCAGTAATCCAACTTTGGGTGAAAAAAAAAGAGAGGACATAAATTTAATGTATTCAAAACAAACTTATCTGTTAATAACATGCAGATCAAAAGACAGACCACGTAACTTAATCAAATTGAAGTCTTATTTAATTGTCATGGGATTTTAATGCAAAACCCTTACACTTTGGCAGAATTATTAGAATGAAAATTGAAAATACATAGAAGACAGTACGACCTCTGGTTCTGTTATCCCTAATCCCTGTCTCTGACCATATTCTAACCAAATTTGAACACTCATAAGCCTACAAATCATGTGCATTTCACTGAACACTTTAAAGAAAAAAGTTGTTTATATTCCATGTACCTACTAAACATTTTTCAAAAAATAATAAAAAATATATAGATAAAGATTAAGACTTTTAATTCAATTGTATCTTTCTCTATTTGAAAGTGATATACTCTTGATTTCTTAAAAATAAAAAGAAAAATCTAATCGGATATGGTGAGTGGGTTCTGGAGAGAAAGGCAGGTGTCGATCTCAAAATGGGAGTTGGAGAGCCGTTTAAGATTATAGCAAAAGAGATATGTGAAGTTAGAGTTTTTAGGACATGTGGACCTATAAGTGCCCAATAGTGGGACCTTTTGACCCATCCAAAGGACCTCCCACATGTGCATATGCCTTTAACTTCATCACAGGCCACACAGTGTCTGTGTCACACTCACTCGTACCAACCTTCATCGCTAAAATACACATCTTCCTTAACCATATATACTACACACGTCACTGTCTCACTGAAAACATCACCTATAAAATGAAAACCTCACTTGGTTTTCGTGATTTTTTCAAATACTTGTTTAAATAACGACAAAGCTATTTCCTTTCTAGTCCCTTTCTTACTCATCTAATCCACAACACTCAGATTAGGAAGTTTTGCTAATCCAATAAACTTTCGTTCTTGAGATTAATCACACAATGTAATTGAAGTGGTTGTTCATTCATTGAAATGACAAGGAAAAGGATATATCTAACAAAATATCACACTCTGCAGTGATTTCTGTTCACACAGGAATAATGGGAAGCTTATGGATTTTATAATTAATCATACTGACTCTTACTTAATAATGCACTAATTATCAAAATGGGGTTTCCCTAAGAAAAAAAAAAGAAACTGGCTTTAGAAGGACTATTTCTATATTGCAATCAAATAATGGACGATAGATGACAAACATAAGATGGAAGGGATTAGATTACATCAACTTTTAATTTAATGGTTAAGTGGGTGAAGGATTTGGTGCTCAGAATAAGTACTTCTTTAAATAAGCTAATTGTAAGGTTTGGTGGGATCAGGTACCATAATCAAAATTCCTCAACCGCCTTTTCTTTTTTATCTTCCCCTTGACCTTAAGATATAAAACCTCTTTATGTCATCTCACACTAAAAATAATAATACATGGAACAACACACCAAACAAGCTGTCTGTCTAGCTTTTCTTTGCTCTCATATTTTCTCTGTCCCAAGTTCCCTCCGCACACATAAAACCCATACCTTCTTCCTCTTCTTCTCTCTTTTGTTGTGAGGCTTCATAGAATCAAAGAACCCATACCTTCAAACAAGGGTTTTGATTGATTGGAATACCATCAAATAGAAGCTTCTTTGAAGATCTCTGCCTTTGTTTTGGTTGCTACTTGATCAAATACATTATAACACTTCTTCAAGGCCATTCTCTGCTTATATCTAAAGGGTACAAGAATTTTTTGAGGTGTGTGAAGTAATGGGTCGCCTGCTGCTAGACACAGATTCAAGTTCAAGTTCAAGTTCAAATTCAACCCTACTAGGTAATGGAAGCAGCAGAACAAGAGGAGGAAATTCTTACACAAGTGATGCCAATTTTGACACAAACATGGTGATAATACTAGCAGCCTTGCTCTGTGCACTAATATGTGCTCTTGGGCTAAACTCAATAGTAAGGTGTGCTCTGAGATGTAGCAGAAGGTTTGCTTTCGAGACACCAGAAGAGGCAGCAGCAAGATTAGCAGCAAAAGGGATGAAGAAGAGTGCATTGCGTCAGATCCCTATAGCAGTTTATGGTTCATCAAGTACCACTAATAATATTGGAGCCACTGAGTGTGCAATTTGTCTAGGAGAGTTTGTGGATGGAGAGAAAGTGAGGGTGCTTCCTAAATGCAACCATGGCTTCCATGTGAGGTGTATAGACACATGGCTCCTCTCACACTCTTCTTGTCCTACTTGCAGACAGTCTTTGCTTGAACCAAATGCTCTAAACTCTTCTGGGGATGTTCAGGTCTAGCTCTCAATCATGATGAAAAGATAAAGAGAGATATAGAGGATAGGCTGTTTGTGTTGTGTAGCTTTTTTATCTTTGATTTTCTTTTTCTTTTTTTGTGTTGACACTGCACTGTAGTGTAATTGGTATGGAGATATTAGAGATGTAGATATTATTAGTATATATGTAAGTGTTGCTAATTGAAATTGCTTGATGATGGTTTCTGAGGGTACTGAATCTTGAATGTTTGTATCTTGGATGCTCTGTTGAACCATTTTTTTAATATTTTTTTCTTTGGTAAAACAAGAAGATAATGTACATATAAATAGAACTAGGTACTATATTATGGTTTTTCTCCTGCAGGACTATCTTACAGAAGCACTGAAATCAAGGCTTGATGCAATTTTTTAGAATTTCATTTTTCAAGAGGAAATAAACAAAATCACTGTGGTTCCTCTTCGTAGTCTGATTTGAATTGAAATAAGTCATGATTAATGCAGAGAAGTTGATGGAACATAATTAGTTGAGGATTAGCACATGGGTTGTAGGACTAACTCCTGTCATGTCACTATGAATAAGAATGGCATGTGACTTAACAATCCATGTCAGAACTGAGAAGCAAGCCTATCAATCTGATACTTCATGAAACATCATTTGTTTGCTCTGCACGTCAAAGCAGACATTGAATAACATAATAACATTTTTTTTCTTCCCTCAGCGTGGGAATGAGATTCCTCATTATAAGGAAATCTACTTTTAAGTCCAAGATTAAACTCAAAAACCAAGCTTAAGGATATGGTTCTATTATAAACCAAGCCTGAACTAAGTACATTAATTAACCAGTAGTGCAGAGTTGGTATTCTGATTCTCAACAATTAACAAAGAGCTAGTCAATTTGCACACAAGAGAAAAGAAGGAAGAACTTTGAAACCATCATATTTCCACGTGGATAGCACGTGTGAAATTCCCTACTCTCTAGTCAAATTCAATTATCACTCAAAGTAGCAGCAGAGACTGGAAAAATACCACTTGTTTCAGCTTCTGAAGTTTAACTTTGCTTGGTATTCTAAATTACTCAAAAAAGCTCAAAACTTGGGATTCCTCTACTCATTGTAAAGCAGATCACAGGGCATAAAGAGAAGATCTTTTTTTTCTTTCTTTTTCACTTGTCTAGGCATATTGTTTTGACACTCCAAACCCACTTTTTTTTTATCACAATATTCTATTTCATGACTCAGGTGACATTCAAAATGTTGTCATGCTGACACCACTAGTACCACCTGAAATCTTCTAGTCTCCCCAAGTTCTCCCGGTAAGTTTAGCTATTGAGTGAAGTTCAAATGTGAGGATTTTGCAAACATAACTACTTCTTCAAATGGGGTTAGATAATTACCTCGTCATAAGATGTACTGTTAATACGTGGTTACTGGTATTGTCACAAGTTTGAATCCGAACTAAACTAGTCATAATCTCAATGTGAATGGCATGTTTTAAGTTTGAAATATGGGATACAGAATCCAATTTGACAAGTCAGAATTAAGCTGGTTTAGTGAGTCAGATTCATTTGTGTGAATGGTAACTCCGAAAAGAAAGATGGGTTATAATCCAATGAATGAGGGGTAAGTAGAAAGGCTTTAAATAGCTTCCTAAAATTTGTAGCCTTTGCCAAATATTGGTCCGTAAAGAATTTACTCATGACTTACAAAGTTGTAAATTCGAATTTGTTGATAAATAATTTAAAAATATTTCTATAAGTGTTTATTATGTTGAACTTAAAGACATGTCATGATTTTGGTGAGCTCCACAATCTAACTCACCTAACCTTTTTTTTATGAAAAAAAAAATGTAGCCTTTGATTAATAAGAGAATAAAATATAAGACATTGTTACTTATAGAAATGTGAGGAAAGGAGGGATGGATAGCAAAAGAACATAAAAGAAAAGCACTTAGTGTGAGACTTGAATTACTCGCTGATTAGCAAAGGAAGAGTGATTATAAGTGTTTGATTTGATGTGAAAATTGAGAAGAAGAGCATGTAGAAGACACAAAGGAATCGAGATATTGATTGTTTTTGTGCTCACATAATGGAATCTCAAACTCTCTTGTCCTAGTTGCTTTTGGAGAAATGCCTTTGGTTGTGAGAGGCCCACATTTTGAAAAATGAAGAAAAGAAATTCATTCGAGGCAGCACTAGCACCACCCATGGATTTCGTCCATGTAATGAGAATTTTAGGATTGGAATTTGAAAGTGACGTTTTTTTAAGTAAAATGCATCACTTCCTTTCATTTCATAATTGGGCAATTTAAAGAATTCATCAAATTAAACTAATAAATAATAATTTTAGCAGGTTGTTTTGGGCAATTTAAAGTTTAATTATCATTAATTTTATCACTAATACTAATAAAAAGGAATGTTATAATTCATTAGAATTATAATTTAAATTTGTTAATATTTAATTATTTACATAATTTATTGTTACAATCAATTCTTTTTTTTTAATACACTTACAATCAATTCTTGATCAAATACAACATATTTGTGTAACATCTAAATTACTACCAAATAAACTGTCCAAAACAAGTAAATTTCAAATCACATTAAACCATTACTCTATCACTTTAATTGAATCTAATAGGCTTGGTTCAATTATAACCACACGTATTTATTATTGCTACTTATACCTTTTTTTTTATATATTTCTTTTAAGGGTAATGCTAACAAGTGTCCTAAGGGCACTTGTTAAGGTATATTAATTGCACTCGAATTTCTATTTTAAAAATGTAAATTTGCAATTTGCCTCAGAATTTTCATATAAAGGGGACAAAGAGTTATTGCTTCTTTAAAATTCTGACGTAAGTTTACATTTTCAAAATAGAAATTCTATTTTTAGAGTGCAATTAATGCATCTTAACAAGTGCTCTAAATTGATGCCTTCTTTAAAACCCTAAGGGCACTTGTTAGCATTACTCTTCCTTTATTTTACTAAATTGATCCCTCTTAATATCTTTGACTATTTTTTTCACTGTACTGGTTTTTTGAAAGAGAAAGAGAGAAGAATAAATAGAAGCAGAGAAAATCCATCCAGAATACTTTATATAGTTTAACAAATTTTACATTTCTAACGGATCCACTTTCATAATATATACTAGGGGCTTTGCGTGCCCTAACGGGCACGCAAATATGTATGTAGAATAAACAAGGGACTAAATTGTTAACTTAGTAAATAAAGAGAGACCAAATAGTAAATTTTCTCTTATTTTTAATTTCATAGACTATAGTTTTAAATATGGACAACCAGAAAGAGGTGGAGCCATATAATATAAGATATATATATATATGCAGATTTTGTACCGACAAAATTTTTTTAATATATATATATAAAATTCAATATCTAAAAATTAAATTATAATTTCGAAGATGAATTTAGAAACTAAAAAGTAGGAGCCTATATGATTCCCTTCTTAAAAAAATAAATTTTTATTTTCAAAAAAATAAAAATAAAAAACATGTTCGATGCACTGTTTGTCTGTTTCATTTTATTGGTTTTAAAATTATCTACATTCCCTTTTTTTTTCTTTTGGGCCTGATATCTACATTCCCTTCTCGGTAGTGTATTATATACAATATAAATATTTAATTTATTTTTTAAGCAATTACGTAATTCAAAGAAGCGAAAAATAATGCATGATGTTGTTTTTTTGGAGTTTAAGCTTTTATTAATTGTTTCTGGCCCCAAAAAAAAAACTTTTATTAATTGTTTAAATTTTTTAAAGAAAAGAATAATAAGGAGAAGAAAGAGAAGTAAGAATTTGATGATGATCTTTCGAAAAGTAACTTCTCATATCAAGTTCCTAACAGTAATAACTAATCGTTATCCTTTTCTTATCTTTTTATGGCTGATCTTGAAGTTATCATTTTCTTTTTGTCCTTTACATTTTACAATTTGAAACTAGTATGACTGTTAAGTCTTTATTGATTTAGTTGGTGGGCCCCTACTATTTGTAATAAGCGCTTCTTTATCTTTTAATCTTTTTCATGTCCAAAGACTATATTTAAAGAAAAAGAAAAGTAATTTAAACAAGATCAGCCTCAAGCTTGTCTGATTAATTTTGAAATTTCTGTCCATGTACTCAGTTTCAAGAAAACAGTTAAACGGTTAAACTTAGGTGAAGTTTGACCTTTATATACTATTTTTTTTTTCTTGAAAAAATAAATAGAGGTCAATTTCCCAGTAGACTGAGAACCAAGCAAGTTGCTAACTTTGGGAGAACGCAGGCTTTCATATTGGACCCACAGGCCCGAATTCATGGTTCAATATCTATATAGCTTCGAGGCCCAAAACCAATCTGATTGCAAAATGATTTTAGTTGGCTTCGGCTTCTCCGTGGCAAATGTAACACATTGACACAACTATCCATCTCAAAAAACAGGCAACACTCAAGGATCGGATGTATTTAAAGTTTTAATTCCAAATCACCAAACCGATTTGAGACAAAGGTTTAAGCATAACCAGCAAATTATTTAAAATAAATTACACGACATAAGTTAATGAAGGGTGATGCAAATTCAATCATTCAGAAACAAAAGGGTAGACTTGGAACAAGAACAAAAACAAAACGACACAAGGTTGGCAATATGCTTCACTACTACTAGTACTATTACTACTACTAGCCAAATACCAATTTGGACTACTAGAGCAATATAATTTGCAACACATCTGAAAATCACATTGACTCACTTGGACAACTCGGCAGACAGATTGTTAGCCAAAGAAGTAATGGTTGTGGGAGACACCCCTGTTGTGCCTCTAAGGTACCATTTCTTGATCGTCTCCACCACGTTCTCATTCTCCACTACATACTTTGAATCTCCCTTCCCTTCCAAAGATACCACAATCTGCAGTCACATAAACCCACAATTAATGGTAATAACTAATAAGCCGCCAATCCATGTATATATATATAGGATTAGGAATACTCTTACCTCAGCAGTATGGGAATTTGGTGGGAAATGATATGTGATGACCGAGTGTTTCTTGAAGTACTTAGAGTGGAAAAACTCAATCACTTTCTCCAGAGCCTCTTCTTCTTCCTCCTCGTATTTGTCCTCGGCTGCCAATCTGTCCCTCACTGCTGTCTCTATCTGAACCCCATATTGTGCTCCCTTAATCTCTTTAATTATCACTAGTCTTATGCTCTTCTCCACTGGGGCTGCACATTCATTCATTATTATATTCACATTGCTTTCCTTCATTCATAACAATATATTTCATCCAAATCATATTATATATTGAACTTTGAAGGCAAAAGTGTTAATTTCGTCTCCAAACTTTACACCAACTGTCAATTTCATCCCCCAATCTTTTTTTGCTGTCAATTTCATCCCTAATGTTTTACATTTTGATCAATTTTATCTTTTCACTAACTTCTTTAGAAAAATTAACGACATATTGCATCCTGTTTTTCATTTGAGTTAGGATTTAAATTTCTTTTTTCATCAATTTTACATTACATATAACAGCCACGTAGATTATGTCGTTAATATTTTACTAAAGCAAGAGAAAATGATAAAATTGATCAAAATGTGAAACATTGGAGACAAAATTGATAGAAAAAAAGATTGGGGATGAAATTGACGGTTGATGTAAAGTTTGGGGACGAAACAAGTACTCTTGCCTTATGTGCTTACCAGAAATGAGAGCGTCAAAGAAGTCATCGTCCTGTTCTAGCTCCTTTGCCGCCTTGCCCTTCCATTGCTGCAAATGCCCCACTATCTCAGGATCCAGATACACTCCGATTGAATAGAACTTCACTTGCAGAAAATGAATTTCCATGTCGGTCATCCCTGATTAAATAGGATATTAATTTTTATTTTACTAGCTCCATGTGAATCGGCTTATAGCTACTAAATGCCTCAGTTGTATCGGTGTAAAATTAAAATTCCTAAAATCTAGGGTTAATCTAAACCCTTCACTACAAGAAAACAGATCAATCAAGTCCCGATCGGTCTCCCATTTTCCAAATCTAACGAATCAAGAGTGAAAGAGGAGATCAATTAAATTAGAAAATTACGTACCATGACCCAGGAGAGAAAGGGGCTTGTTAATTGTGATCTGGGAAGGATAAGGGATTTCATCGGCCACAATCACTTCGTTAGCCACTGCACAAATTGCATTCACAAAACAATTAAGTGATCAGTCAGTCCTAATAAATTAGTAAACACAGTAAAGAAGAGTGAGATGTTACTGCTTGAGTTTGAAGAGGATGACGAAAGAGAATAGAATAGTTGGAAGAGATTGGAACAAAGAGAAAGGAGGAAGAAGAAAGATATATAGAGATTGGTAGAAAATAGAAACAGACTCTCTCTTCCTGTCAATGCATTGATGCAATACCAAGATGGGTAGGTAGGTAGGAGTGAGTGTGAGTCAACGAACCTTGTGATTTTATAATTTGCTATATCATCATATTTATATGGCTACGTAACCATCTTACCATCCCTTCGTTTATTATTATTTTTTTGTAAATTATACTTTGGTCCCCTATTTTATGGACCAATTTCACTTTGGTACCCTATTATTTCAAAAGTTATATTTTGGTACCCTGTTCTTTGCACCGTTAACATTTTGGTGCCCTATTCTTTCAAAAGTGACATTCTGGTGTCCTGTTCTTTGCACCGTTAACACTTTGGTACCATATTCTTTGGACTGATTTCACTTTGGTACCATGTTCTTTCACGATTTGTTATCGTGTTCTATCTTTGTTAGGGTACCAAAATGTTAACCGTGCAAAGAACATAGTACCAAAATGTCACTTTTGAAAGAACATGGTACCAAAGTGTAACAGTACAAAAAATAGGATACCAAAGTGTTACTTTTGAAAGAACAGAGTACTAAAGTGAAATTGGTCTGTATAACAGGGTACCAAAGTGTAATTTACTCTTTTTTTTTTTTTTTGTAAGTTTGTATCCTCGATATAATTTAGGTTAAAACAGCTTTGATTATCGTTACAAGTTAGATGTTTCAGAATTCTTAGTTCGTACATGACTTATGAGCGTTTTTTTAATTGCACGGCAATTAAAAGCACGACCTATTTAGAGCAAGAGTTACAGAATAGACATAACAGGACAACTTACAGAGCGATCACGTGAATAAAAAAAACATTGAACTATTAAAATAGATTCTTCATCTCTCATTGAAATTTTAAATTACTTCTTATTAAAATAGTCGTCCTTTCACTAAAAATTCTTCTCCCCCAGTTTTATCGTCACAAATAGGAGAGGGTGAGAGATTTAACTTGTTATTCTAACTTATTTTAATATTTATTAAAAGTTAATTAGGTTATTATATTAATCATTGATATATCTTGATGATCACTTTCTTATTGGGTGACCACACACTGGTTCAAAAAATTTACAATTATCTACTATTTCTTTTTAGTGCACATCCCAAAATTTTCTCTTTGAAGTCTTCTTCTATATACACATTCTACAGCAGAAGTATTCTGAGAAGGTTAGCACTTAGCAATATTTCTCCCACTTTCATTCACTCTCATTCTTGAAACTTTCTTTGATTTAGATATTTGAATAGTTTCACAATGTCTCTCCTATGAATTTTTTTGCTTGCAGGTTTTCATCTCTCGTATATGTAATTAATCGTCAACTCTCTAACTCCTTAACAACTAAAATAATGTCTCTGGCCTATTTTAATTCGTGATTATAAATTAATTATTATACAGATAACATCTCAAATCAATAAAATTATTATTGTCTTAACAGTATTAAATATTAATCAACGGTAGTCAGAGATAAATCATTTTTTTATGAAATAATCTTAAAATATTTTGATACTGATTCATCCGATACTATTAAGATTTAAAGGAAAATGAATTCAAATTTTAATGATTATTTTGTTTATTTAACCAAAAAGACATCATTTTAAGATGTTTCAAATTTTTAAAACTAACATTACAGCTTCAACTAAAGTCAAGAGTCAAGACTTAAGATATAACAAATATTAATTTGTGCAAAAACCAAAAATAAACAAATTATGCCCTTTTTTATTACTTTGTATCATTTAAAGTTTTTAGAATATTCATTCGCATCCCACTTTCTTTTTCTGCACGAGTCAGAGGAATGGCAATGTAGTTAGATGGCGCTACCAACAAGAGACGACAATACCAACTACCGAGTACCAGCTAACAGAATAATCACAATTTAAATTTGATGAATTGAACAATTATGGGTGATTGTACATGAAGTCCTATGAAAATAGCTTTATTTATTTGTTTTATGACATATATTTTTCATCGGTTCATTTTGACAATACAGACACAGGTTAATCTCATTTAATTAGATAAGATCACAAAATTGTCAAAGTTTTGCCATCAAATATAGAACACAAATGCATTTCAAAATTTTAAACTTAGTGTACGTTAGTTAAGTTTAATCAAACTTTAACTAATTAATCCTTAATAATATGGATGTTCATCGATTTGGCCGACTCGTTAACCCGCCAAACCAAATCCACCTGGCATGTTTTGGTTGATTTGATTAAAAAAATGAGTTTGCAATATTTTGTATTGAGCTACAAGTTTTACAATTTTGAATTTGTTTAACCTAACTCAATCTATCAGTTTTATTTAAAACCTAAATATAGTTCAATCGATCATAACCTAACTCAATCTACTACAATTTAATATAGTTCAACTAATAACATAAAGTATTATTTATTGATTTTTTTATAGAATATAGCATAAGGTATTATTTAATTGAAAATTGTAACATAAAGCTTACAGTGCTTCACATTAATTTCAATTTTCAATTATTTTAGTTTTTAAATGAGTACATGACTTTCAATTCGGTCCCATAACTTCTTTTGTTTCAATTTTGGTCCCATAACTTTGGCAAATGTCTCAATTTAGTCCCATAACTTATTTTGTTGCAATTTTGGTCCCATGACTTCTAAAAACGTCTCACCGTTGGTCCCAAGTTGATTTCCATTTGTCCTATAATTTCACCAATATTTGCCACGTCATCATCCAACTCAGTATGTCAAATCATCTTTAGCGACAGATAATGGATGAAAATCAGTATTGGGACCAAAAGTGAGACGTTTTAAAAAGTTATGGGACCAAAATTGCAACCAAAAAAGTTATGGGACCAAATTGAGACCTTTGCCAAAGTTATGAGACCAAAATTGCAACAAAAAAAGTTATGGGACCAAATTGAAACATTTGTCAAAGTTATGGGACCAAAAGTGCACTTTAGCCTAACTTTTATGTATAAAACTTGATCCAAAAAAAAAAAAACTTTTATGTATAAAAGGAAATGTCTTAACCNAAAAGTAGATGCAACTTTTATATAATTAAGGTTCACTAAACGAAGCATGGAATTTCAGTTCTTAAATGTTTTATACACTTTTTTATATTTGATTATAATTTTTTTTAACATGTCTAAAGAGAAATTATATATATCACCTGTAATACACTATTGGAAATCCAAATTGGTTGGTACACCAATGAAGCTTTCCATAACAAAGCCATTTATGAAGCTGGTGTATAAGTAAATGGAGCTGAATTAGTAAACGTTGACATGTCCTAATTCATTCAATTTGGTTGGCTTTGGCAACAATGTTGGAATGAATGAAGCCTATCGGCCAGTCCACCCACGTGGTTGGTCGCATCATCGCCACCCTTCAATCTTCATTATATCTTTTATTTTTTATTTCTTTTTAAACTATATTCTCTCTATTTAAAAATAAAAGATAGCCTAGTTTTACTTTTAGTACTTTACATTTTGGGTCAGTTCGTTTCCGTTTTTTTTAAAATCTGTTTTGATTATAATCATGTTTTGATTATAATCAAATTTGATTATTTTTGTAGTGGTGTTTGGATGATTGTTGATTATTTGTGTGAAATTATTAAAATGGGTATGTAATGATTGTGGTAGGTGGATAAAAAGTAAGGAAATTGATAAATTGTATAGGGGTATAAATGGAAGAAAAAGTTAGAAAAAGTAAGGTGTGATTTGATTATAAT
>QANZ01008421.1:77636-116338 GCA_003254925.1 Chamaecrista fasciculata
AAAAAAAATTATTTTTTGCCAAACCTGGTTAAAGTTGAAATTTACAATAATATTCTCAATCAGTAACATGTGTTATTATGAGAAATCCATATTATTAAATTAAACAAAATTTGTGATTTTATTTAGAAATGTATGTAAGATATTTTTAAATTATCATTAATATCATATCAAATATGAAATATTTAAGGAGGTGAACAGAGGATAAAAATCACATGATTCATATTTTAAGGACCCTCTTCACCCATTCACACTTATAATTGGAATATATTTTGTTGACGTCCAAATGTTAATAAAACTAATAAAAATATCCTTATCAAAAAACAAATAAAGATATTGACTCAACTAGAATTACTTATATTGTTGACCAAAAAAAATAGAATTACTTATATTAGAGGATAATTATAAAAAACAAAAAAAGTAATAAATATATATTAATAAAAATCAGTATAATTAAGTAAATAACTAAGTTTTTAAAGTATAATATTTTAAATTTGAATAAGATTTTATAAATAAAAAAATAAAATTTACTTAGGTAATTTTTATACTCAAGAAGGAGGGTCATTGTGCCAAACATTGACGTTGGCATCAAATTTATCCTCTTGAGCAAGATTGTGTGCTGCAATATTGACTGTTCTAGGAATCCAACTAACTTGAAACCTCAATACTTAATCAAGAGAAATAATTAACATTCTATCAATGTCTCAAAGAAGGTCGTGGATATCAAATATATGATGATCTCTAATATATAGAAGTTTGGAGTCATCTTAAATATGATAGATTTGATATCAAATATATCGTATTTAATTTTTCTAATTTAATTTTAAATTAAAAATTAAATACTAAATCGTTCAAAATATTTGTTCAAAATCATCTAATAAAACACTCATAATTCAAACTCCAGAGACAACGTCGAATCACAGTCACAACTAGTTAAAAAAAAAAGGTTTATTATTTTTTAAAAAAAATTGATTAAAATTTAGTCACGAAAAAATTAGTTAAAAGTTAAAACTAACTAAAATATGTTTTAGGCGCCAAAGCTGATGTGGCGCTCGTTTTTCTGACGTGTCGTACGCGATTCATTCTATTGGCTCAGATTTAAACAAAGCTGATGACATATGTGTGCCCGCGTTCGAAATCCATGCACTTTTCGCGTGACAACACGAGCCCATCTCATACTGCCACACGCACAAACCGACTTCGCCCACTATCACACGAGCTTTCTCCAACAAATCTTGACCGTCTATCAATGATCAATCTGAATCTTTCTGGCCAAGAATAAGGGTCTCACCATAATATAATACATTTGCGCGCATGGAAACAAAACCCTTGTTGATGTTACGTGAAAGTTGCCATTTAAGAAAGTGAATCCCAATGATTAGCCGACGGTGGCGATGTGAGATAGAGTTGTTCTTCCAATCTTGACCGTTTAATATTCCGCAAGAATCTATCACTGTCCCAACTATCCCTCTTTGATCATCATCTTTATAAATACGCGTTCAACACGCATAAGAAAAGCTTGAATTATTCTCATTCTCAGTTTCTTCTTGCTCGTTTCCATTTTCCTCCGATTCGTCTGCCTTCTCGCCGGTTCAGGTATCGGAATCGCACGCGCCGCCATCTATCTCGATGGCGTCTTCTCTCGGCATTTGTTGCAGGGGCGTCGGCGACAATACCGTTGCCAAATCCCTAATCGAGAGTCGGTGTAGTCTCAGCGGCGGTGATCGGCGGCCTATGTCTGTGATGTTCGATGATCATAGCCGTTCGAGAGGACGGACGGGGAGGATCATGGCTACGGCCGCCGCCATAAAGTCGACGGCGCCGGCGGTATTGAAGAGCCGGCTGAATTTAGGTTTGGATTTGGAACTGTTTGGGACTAAGAGTGGTCGTCGAGAAGAAAAAGGAAACGCCGTGGATGCGAGCGATCGGGTCGATAAGTGGATGCGGGATTCTGTGGTGGAGATCGTCAAGAATTTGGGGGAAGCGCCGTTGTTGGTTCAGGTTTTTCCGGAGAGGAACAGCGACAACGGAAACGTTTGTGAAACGGCGTCGTCGTCGTCGTCGTCGTCGCTAGTGACAGAGAAGAAGGCAATGGAAGAGGATTGGTCGGCGGTGAAGGGCAATTGGGAATCTGGAGAAACGCCATTGCCAGAAGGTCTTATATTGGTGGAAGAATTGAAGGGTGAAGAGGAAGTGGAGAGACAAGGAAAGAAAGGGATTGAAAAGACGACCAAGGTTTGGGGTATAGTGGTTCAGGGGAGAGGCGTTGGGTGCGGACCGGTTTGCTATTTGTTGAAGACGACTCGAACCGGGTTGGGACCGATGGAGCCATGTTGCACGCATTTTTGCTTGAACAGAGTAAAGGATTTCAGGGAAACTGTGGGATCGCAATTCAAAAATGTTTGGTTAGTGCAAAGCCAGAGCCAGTGATTTTCTTAATTGTTTTCTTAGATGTTAATTGATTGGGAAATTGTAAAAATTCCTTCTGCATTGCATGCCCTCCTCACATTGGCTGTTTTTGCGGGTGTCTAGTCGTGTAAATATTCAGTGATTCATAGTGAAACATATTTATTTGATAAGGACCAATTTTAGAGATTTAGCTTTAGACTTTGCTTTGTTTGTTCTTTTGGCCAATGAGAATTGTGAGATTAACTTGCTATCCACTTTGATGTGACTCTGATTTTTGGTGAGTATGTGTTTGTTCTCGAGGGAATTTTCTTGAAAATCAGATCTTCAGCGACTGAAAAACTTTAGGTGTGACATAGAATCAGATCTTTATAAGCGGCAATGTCTTGGGATTTAGGCTATGTTTGGGAGTTTTAGTAAGGATGGAGAGGAGAGGACATTAATGGACACTAACAGAGTGGAGAGGAGAGGATATTAATGGACTGAGTAGATATGTTGTTTGGGAGTTTTTAATGAGGAAAGGAATGGACACTTGTTAATCTTGTTTGGAAGTTATTAGTAATGGAATGGAATGGAGTGGACACATGTTATTTTTGGTTAGTATAAGGATATAACTGTCATTAAAAAATATAAAACTGTCCACTCCTTCCTTGGCACCCCAACTTGGGGTGCCAGCAAAAATTGAATTTTGGGGTGCCAGGTGTCCCTCCTTATCCACTCCACTCTCCCCTAAAAAAACTTCCAAACATAATTTTTTTATCTTTTGTCCCTTCCTCTCCTTTCCATTCCTCCATTGACACCCCATCCAAACATACCCTTCTACAATCTCTTTTTTTCCTGTGTATTATTTTAATATCCCCAAGTCATTCTATCAGAGGCCAAAGCCAATGTATCTACCTCCATGAAAAAAAAAAAAAAAACCAATGTATTTACCTCATTGCAACAATGATGGATTTATGAGCAAAATTTGATTCTTGACATTAACACGGTTATTATAAGCTAATAAAATTTTGATATATAGAATCTATGACATGAAGAACAGGAAACAAAAATGTAATGGTTTTTGGATTAATTAGATTAGGCCAAAGTCCTATTTTGATCTCTCAGGTTTGTTCAAAGTTTTGTTTTGATCCCTCAAGTATTTTTCGTTCTATTTTAATCTCTCAAGTTTTCAAAAAGCTTTACTAGTCTCTCACTCTTTTTCATCAACTTTTCTGTTAATAAAAAAGGAAAACTTAACTCTAATCTCTCAAAAATTTTATTTTTTTGCATTAAGGTCTTTTTTGAAGGTCAAAGTCCTATTTTGGTCTCTCAGTTATGCTAAATGTTCCAAATTAATCCCTCAGTTATTTTTCGTTCCATATTGGTCGCTCAATTTTCTAAAACTTGGAACAGTTAGTCCCTCCAACGTTTTCCATTAAGAAAAGGGAAAAATAAACTTTCATTCCCCAAAAATTTTATTTTCTTATATTAAGGTCATTTTCTTTTTATAATAGGATCAAAATGTAAGAAAAAGAAATGAATTAAAATTTTAACTGAATTTGCCTAAAAACACANAACAAAAGAAAAAAAAACAAGTGGAGGTTATTATGAATTTCACCAAACAAAAATTAAAAAAAACCAAGGGTCTTCTTCCTCCTTCTTCACCTTCTAATCTTTTTCTTCATTCCTCATCCCTCTTAAACATTAAGAAATCCCACTAAGAGGAGGTCGAACTCCCCAACCAAGAGGAGGTCGTATTCATCCTCCACAGTCTCCACTTGTTGGAACCCACCCTCGCATCCCTCCTTACCTTCTTAAACGGACAATTAATCCCACTAAGCCACGAACCCAACCCAACTACCATTATGATCCCTAAGCACACCACCGCAACAAGCAAAACCTCCATTTTTGACTGATCCATCGACATTGAATTTTAGATTAGCAAAATCAGGGGGTTTCCCACTTGATTGGAGCCTTGGAACTTGAAACAAATGGTTTCTGTAAGCTAGTTTCGATTGGTCCAAAAAGAAAGCAAGAAAAGGAATTATCTTGAAGGTAAGTGCAAATTCCCAAGCCGCTAAGTTGAGAAATGCAAAAAAGGTATGGCAATTCATTTTACAAGTATGCAAGTTGTACTAATTTTATATTTTGGACAATATTATAATTTATTATTTATTATTATTTTAGGGACTAATTTGTAAGAACTCTAGTTTTATGGGATATGTATTGATTTTATATTTGAATAATATTATAATTTTACATAGTTTGATGGGTCAAATATTAATTTCTCAAAAATATGAAGTTTATATCTTCAACAAGTTGCCTATTCATTATTTAGTACCAATCAATAACTACAATTATGCCACTTCATTCATTACATGGATGCAACAAGTTGCATATTACATTATATTAAGTAGCTTTGAACCTTTAACATCATAATTGAGTATAATGTATTAGTTTCTTGTTTGCAAACTATGCCATTATATTGTCTATGACTAACAATACTCGGCGTGCATGCACTTTTGAAAACTTTTTGCTAATAGAAGGAAGCTAGAGATAATTATGATATCTTATAGTTATTTTGCATATCTAAAATTACAAGGTGAGATTTTTTTGTTTACAAACTAAATTGGAATAATAAAACTTCCTTCCATTTCCCTCTTAATTTTTAACCATACCCGTAGTTACCCTATAAATATGAGGCTAATTATGTTATATTTAGACCAATTTTTTCAGCTCCTTGTGTGTACTAATTATATTAAACTATAAAGAATATCAAAATTTGCTATATGTTAATAGGTTCAATATCTTTCAGATACTTAAACAATAATAAGGTGTAATAATTTTATTATTGAATTTTCAATGCTAAAGCCTTACTCAATTGTAAGGAGCCAGAAGAGAGAGAAAAGGCGACATCCAAATAAAACGCGAGGGAACGAGTCGCTTTTGAAAATGCGAACGACAAATGTGAAATATACGTATTAATAATAAAGCACAAAATTCTCTATTTATGTCCATCTCCCTCCAAGCTCGAAGCTTTTTTGAATTTGAATAAACGATAGCACCTCGTTGGCATCTATCTCCTAACACTAACATTGTAACACATAACATAATAGGTGTTTAATGAAAATAATCCATAACTCATTTTTCTCATACTTGGACTATAAATAATGAAAATGAGTCTATAGAGATTTGAAATTTAAATTTTGAAATTTATGACAAGGTATTATAAGTTCTTCTGATTCATGTTGGATTATGGCTTTTTAGTTTTTGTTTTTGTAATGTTGTTAATTATATTTTGAATAATTTTATATTATATAATTTTGACTGACTACCCGAAGTTCCCTCAAACATATATCTATACTATTATATATGTCTGATGAGCTTTTCTGGTAGTGGTTTTTTAAAACTATAGTATAAAATAATATTTACTTAATATATTACAAATAATATATATATATATATAAAATATAAGCCCAATTTTAACAACCTACGTTTCCGCCCATGATTCCATGAGGTTACGATCAGTTTTCACTCCTACACATAAATATGACAGTTTTTTTTAAGAGCATGAACTTTTATTTTTATTATTTGATTATTATTTTTTCTTTTTTTTTCACCCATACTAATTTATATAATTTTTAATAGGCCAAAGTCCTATTTTGGTCCCCCAGTTATGCTCAATATTCGAAATTGGTCCCTCAGTTATTTTTCGTTCCGTTTTGGCCCCTCAATTTTCAAAAATGTTATACCATTAGTCCCTTAGCACTTTCCATCAACTTTTTCTGTTAAAAAAAAGGAAAAATAAACTTTAATCCCCCAAAAGTTTTAGTTTTTTTACATTAAGGTCATTTTCTTTTCAAGANGTTCTTACGTTTTGATCCTATTATAAAAAGAAAATGACTTTAATGTAAAAAACTAAAACTTTTGGGGGATAAAAGTTTATTTTTCTTTTTTTATTTAACGAAAAAAAGTGGATGGAAAGTATTGAGGGACTAACGGTACAACATTTTGGAAAAGTGAGGGACTAAAACGGAACGAAAAATAGCTGAGAGACCAATTTGAAATATTGAGTATAACTGAAGGATCAAAATAGAACTTAAACCTTTTTAATATTAAATTATTTTAAACTTTAGGAAGCTCTCTCGTCACCTCGTGTGAAATATGCATACCGATAATAAAAGCGCAAAATTTTCTACATCTCCCTCCAAGGACGAAGTTTTTTGAATTTGAATAATGAAAAGCACGGCGTTGTCTCCTAACACGAACAGCGTTACACTTAACATAATGCGTGTTTAAGCTTAGCTTTAGCATAAAACTTATGTGATTTGTCCTAAAATCATTCAAATACAACGTTTCCAAACTCTTAAGCGCGCTCTCTTTCCATCTCTTCTGCAATTCAAATCATTTTACCAATTTACTATTAAATCTCACAAATCGACAAACCCTCCCCCATAGATCCCAATCCCTCTCAACGCAATTCTGAAAACCCTAATCCAACTACTTACTCGTTCACTCATTCTCTCACTCACTCAATCTTATCCCTTCTCTTTCCGAGATTCGTTTTTCAGCGCCAGCATTCAAATCCTTTGTTTCTAGTGAAAGCGTTTTGAAAAAATTGGGCTTGGAGATTCATGGATGAAGAAGAGAGCAAATCCATAATAGTATCGCAGCAATCATTGACAGCATCCAGATCGGATACCAAGGTTGGTCCCTCTGCTTATTGGATTGTTATGAATGAATTTCTCTTCCCATTTCTTATTCGTTTTCTGCTTCATCCCCATCGGGTGTATTAGGATGTGAGAAGGAAACGGCCAAGCAATACTAGTTTGGGGAATAGTGACTTCGCTCGAAAACGGGTGAAAATGAGAGATCTTGAATCCGTGATTGAGTCTGCAGGTAATTTTGAGTCAATGATGAAATAATTGTATGCTTCTGCCTATTCCTGATTAGACGAAGTTTAATATCCATTTCAAAGGACTATCGATTTGTTCTGCAAAGAATTGAACTTTGTGTAAATGTTATTGTTGAAACGTAGTTCAGCCACGATAAGGTCTTGTTTACAACGAGATTACTTATGCTTTCGAGAATTCGTTTTCTTTTTCTTTGTGTTTGGCAGAGCTTTGCACAATTCAACTTGATATTTTGTTTAATTGCGATTGTTTTTTAATTTATTCACAATGAATTTCTTCTCCCTTATATTACCGTGAACTCGTGAAGGGAAGCGTAACAATTGAACCATATGCAATGTTTGAACTTTTTCTAATGGGTTTCAGGTTCGGAGATGTATTTCTGTAAAATTTAACCCACTCTTGTGCTTATGCCTCAGAAACTAATACCCATTCTCAAGGGTGTGCAAAGGGCAAAGAACACTTAACTTTTGGTGAAAATGATATTTCACAAGTGACCGAGGTCCCTGTAACACTGGACTACAATGCTTTTCAAGCGGAAAAAAATCGAAGGAAAACATTTCCGGTAGAGGTTATTCCTGCTTCTAGATCACTCGATCTTAATACCGAAGCTTTCTGTGCCAGAGTTTCCTCCCGTGATAGAAGTGGCGAATGTGATGAGAATCCCACCAGAGTATCACTACCTGGGAAGCATGACATGGAGCCTTTTAGTACTTGTGTAAACTCTAAAGGAATTGATGTTGACCTTAACTCAGAAGATGTTACAAGCTGTATGAATCCGGAAGCCAAAGAGTCCTACAAAGAACATGACCAGTTTAAGTCAAAGGATGTGTCTGAGAGTGGGAGCTGTACTGGTCCTTTGAAAGAAAAAGATCCAATGAGAACGTGGAGGGAGATGAAGCGAAATGGTTTTCTTTCATCTTCTTATGGGGGCATTCCAATGCCAAAACAACGTGGTCGAAAAAGTAAAAATGATGTACTCAAGAAAAAGATGGAACTTGCAAAAAGAGAACAAATCAACAGGTTCTCAAAGATTGCTGCTCCAAGTGGATTACTGAATGAGTTAAACCCTGGGATCATTAATCACGTAAGAAATAGAAAACAGGTTCATTCAATTATAGAAGCTATTGTAAGGTCTGAACAGCATGAAAATGCTGACATTGGATGCAAGCAAGCAGCACATATTGCAAGTGGAGGTGCAGAATTCAGCAAGAGGGACTTGGAATATACGACTGAAGCTGGAAAGCATCAGCTTCCCTTTCATCGTGAAGAAGTGGTCTTTCATGGTACTTCAGGTAGCAGGAAAGCACGAAAGTATCCTGTAACGATGAATGATTCTTGGATTTTGGAGGGCAAAGTTGATGAAAGTAACACATGCATGGCAGAGAATGATAGCTTTAAAACTTGTGCATCGCAATTCATCCATGTTGCAGAAGATGATATTTTAGCTCTAAAATTGTCGTCTTCAACAAAAGCATCCGGAAGTTCTAGCTCTCTGTCAAATGAGGAATCATCAAACCTTACTAGCGTTTCGACTCTTTCCCTCAAAGGCTAGTAGACACATTCCTCATACTTATTAATTATTTTTTTTTGGCAGTTTTAGATGTTAACCACCTTCTTTATGCTTCTTTTCCCCACAACATTCTCGGTATAGAGATGAATGGGATAAAAAACTTAGTTGTTTGAAAGCTAGCAATCAACTAATGTATGTGAAAAATTAATGCTTTGCATCTTAGATCATCGCACATTCTCCTAAGCTTTTATTGTATCATATTTCACCTTGTCAATCATATTCGTTATACTAGACAACAAAAAAAAAAAAAGATAGAAGCCTTAGCTGATACGGACACCTCTTGCTTTCTTTCTTTTTTTCAGCTGCTACAGTTGCATCACAATGGTTGGAGCTTCTTCATCTAGACATCAAGGGGCGCCTTTCGGGTAATGCCATTTTTATATCAATTGGCCAGGTTGTGGAGAGTTTAATTGCTTACTTCCGACTGTATTGTTTTCTGCACCTACAGCTTTGCGTCGCAGTAGAAGGAGAGTTCGAGCTGTGATCACCACTGAATTGCCTTTCCTTATGGCAAAGGAATTTCCAATTAACCAAGAAAATGATTCTTATGTTATGAAAACGTCTAGTGGACTACCCAATTGCAGAATTGCCGAAATGCATCGGGCAAGATGGACAGCTTTATTTAATCAGATGGATGAAGCACTTGCAGAGGAAGAAAAACAACTTGTGAGTACGCAAAATAAATAGGACAGCATGCATTTATGTAATACGGCTGTCGGAAACAGTCACTGCTATTCATAGAAATGGTAGTTCAGTTGAACTCTGTTGAGGTCTGAAAGACTGAGAATTTATATTTAACATAATCTGTTTTCAGACTAAAATATAAAGAATTACTCTCTGCTAGGGGGATTGTGCAATCTATCGTTCTCAACTTTTGGTCATTAGATTTATTATTATAGGGGGCTGTTGTATAAAATTGAAAGTTTAGAAGGACTTTTGATAAACTTTTTTCAGTTGAAGAGAATAAATTACACAACCTCCATGCTGAGGGATTTCTTTGTATATTGGTATTTTCTTAACTTCGAAGTTAAGGGTCCTGTCTATTTAGTTGATATCTAAATCTGGCTGCTGCCTCCCATGAGGTTTTGGGATGATAAGTTTCATATTTCATTCTAGTGATTTGTGATGATTGCAGAGTAAAACGTTTGCTTCCCTTTCTTAACTTAACTCTGCACTGTTCCTGGTTTATAATTTCAGGAAAGTTGGTTGAATCAAGTAAAAGAAAAACAATTGCTATGTGACCAGGGCTTGCAACATGTAAATTGGAATACTGCTTATGGTGTGCAACAGCTAGGGACTTCAGAAAATGAACCAAGGTATATTTTGATTATTTACTATCGATGCTATGAACTTGATACTTGTGCATAGATTTGCTCTATGTAGAGTTGTACAATGTCTATTTTACTTCTTTAAGCATGATTTGGTGACATACATATAATATAAAACAAAGATCATCACCGATTGATGAGTTAGCCAAAACTTCCCAAGAGGTCAAAATCCTCAAATTACGGCCCATTTCATCCGTAAACAGTCATATATTTATTTTATAATGTTTACATTGTGATAATCTTGGGGAAAAGAAAATGTTGGAAATAACTTAGCAGTCATGGAGTCTCATAAGAAACTTAATTTCAGCTATTCCAGAAATTAGAAGAATCTTCACAATAGACTCCTAAGTAAATCAAATAATAAGAATATAATATAATTACATTTCCGCTGAATAACTGTGGATTCTTTTCATTGATAAGGATTGAGAAGTGAGGTCTATGAAAGCTATCACGTACCTGAAATGCACAAAATTGTTAACTTGTTCTCTGCTTGTCATCGATTAGAAGCTTGGACAACATATTGCCTTTTATTTTTTAGTAGTTTGAGTCTAATGGCTTAAGAGAAAAGGGTAGTATGAGCAAAAATTTAACTTGACTGAATGAGAATGCTATGATGGATGAGTGATCATATTAGAAAGGATAAGATTGAGATTATCAGAGAGAAAGTTGGGGTAGTACCTATCATAGAGAAGTTGGTCGGAACACGCCTTAGGTGGTTTGGGCATATACAAAGAAGACCTATGGAGGTTTCGGACTTTCGGTACTTAGAGTTGATCAAATAGGATATAGTCCAATAATCCGGAAAAGGGAAAAACCAAAAAAAATTATTGGAGAAATTATCTAGGAAGATTTATCTATTAATAACCTAAATGTAGATATATGCAAAGATAAAATACGTTAGCATTAGTTGGTCTATATAGTCCTAGTAAGAAAAGGCTTTGATCGTTGATGTTGAGTATAATGGCTTGCTCTTTATTGTAATCTTGGTAGATGTAGTTTTTATAGCGTTTAATATTGTTTGCAACTGAAACTCTATCTCTCCCTTTTCAAGTACTGATACTATTTATTTTCTATCTTCCGCTTCTTAGTATGATCAATTGCTTTTCTTTCGATTTTTATTGGAAAAGTCTCTTCTTTCCATAGACTGGACTCCTTGCTTTCTTGCTACTTATCGTCAGCTACTTGCTTTCTTTATTGCCTAGACTGAAAAATATTTACTTTGATGCTTTGTAATCATCTATCATTTAGTTTTATCATTGGAAAAGGAGAAATAAAAATTGTCTTTTTCTCAATAGTTTCAGTATGGTTGTTGGATGGTGAGTTTGAAATTTATGGCAGCTTGGTCATCTGGATATTGATTTTTTTTTTTTTATTGTACGGTCACCTCATGCTGGACTTGAAAGACTAATTTTGTGCTTTTCTATGCCCGTTTTTTTCTAGTTTCTATATGAATATAGCACTGCCATAGCTAAAATTATAACTCACTGTATATATCCATATGTACCTCTGAGAACCAGCTTTATGGCTAAAGTTGCTAATTTGACTAAATTGGTATCCTATATTTTACAGAGTATGGCTAGCAGATAGCTCAGAGAAAGAGTTAGCTGTGAATGCAGCTGCGGCTTCCATATATTCAACATGCAATTTCCTAATGACAGAGAGCTAATGTGTAGTGTATGAGATGGAGAAATTTCTCCTCCTTTCAAATATATATGCTGATTTTTCCTTTTTTTTTAGGACTCGGTAATTTTCACCAGAATGTAGAAAAACTAAGAACTAAATATTGAGTTGTAATTGCGTGAGATGAGCAGGCTTTGTGGTTTGTTCAGTTAGTAATACAATGTCTAAATATTCACTGAACCATTTATTTCTTCTTTCGTTTAGTGTCACCAGTCTGATTGAGCATGTATCAATAAGAAAACTATTATGATTTCTGGTTTTATGATGAGCATCTTTGCCAAGTGTGAATCATTTTTTAATGGTGAAAATTTTAGAATCATATATTATCAATAAGTTTATCTCATGTATTTAAAATTTTATTTTTAGCGTTTTAGAATGTTCATTCTCTCTCTCTCTCTCTCTATATATATATATATATATATATTTATGTAAACAGGGATATTCCGATATGTATAATAGAATTACGTTTATACTTGCCGTACTCTTGATTTTTTAAAAAAGATTATTACTGATGATCATCAAGTTTGATAAATCTGATTTAGTTATATTAACGAATTCATCTTATCTAATTGATAATATTTCAGTTATTCCATTAATGAGTTCGATTATTTTGGTTACAATTGAACAAATTCAGTTTAACATTAATTGATTTTGAATGATTTGAATTTAATTAGATAGTTTTTTTTAAAAAAATAATTACAAATTAAATGTTTTCAATCTAAATTATAAAACATTTTAACGCAAAAAAAATTCTAGTTTATTTTAATAAAATTTTATAACTTTTTTTTTGGCCAAAATATAAACTTTTAGGCTAAAGTGCACTTTTGGTCCCATAACTTTGGCAAATGTTTCAATTTTGTCCCATAACTTTTTTTGTTGCAATTTTAGTCTCATAACTTGGCAAAGGTCTCAATTTGATCCCATAACTTTTTTTGTTGCAATTTTGGTCTCATAACTTTTTAAAACGTTTCATCATTGGTCCCAAGCTGATATCCGTCCCATAACTTCACTCATATTTGCCACGTCATCATCCAACTCAGTATGTCGGATCATCTTTAGCGGCAGATAATGGATGAAAATCAGTATTGGGACCAACGATGAAAACAAAAAAAGTTATGGGACCAAATTGAAACCTTTGCCAAAGTTATGGGACCCCAACAAAAAGTCATGGGACCAAATTGAAACCTTTGTCAAAGTTATGAGACTAAAAGTGCACTTTAGCCAAAATTATATAACTAGTCTAACCTTTTTCTACATTTTTTTTTGGTAGAGTTAATATGGCAATATTTTGTGTTGTATGCCACCCAGCACTAGGGCGAGGAGAATAAGTTCAATTCCAATAAAATCAATCTATCTAAACTAAATAAAATTGCCAATTGGAACAATTAGATAGGGTGATACTGTCATACTATAATTCAAAACTTTATACAATCAATTTCACTAAATGTAAAGCTGTTCATATAAATGTAGAACTATACCAAAATGGTCATTACATATAGGACAGCGCAATTACAAAGAAGACAGTATGTCTAGTAAGTTAAGATTAAATACAGCCACGTGGCATCTGCAGATTTAATTCCAACTAGGTCCCATCTTGCTGGTGGCAGCTTTCGAAGGGTCATCTGAAACTTTGGCAAGGGAACGATACTGCAGTTTCACACTTTCTGCATTGTCCAATGTCTTCACCACATACCTAAAAATTAAGTCTTTTATTAGCAAAAGAAGCAAGCTTAAGGAGGTCCCTTGAAAGCAAAAGCTTCAGGAATATAATATCACACATAACTCAGTATAAAAATCAGGTTCCACCTATTCTTCTTGTCTATCTCAACCAAAATCAGCGTAAAAATTCCTGTTTCCAAGGCTCAGCCCAGTTTGTGCTTTCATAACTCAAAGTCCCCCATAGGAAAGGTAAATGAAATTCATCTATTGATCAGTGAAGACAATCAAATTCACCTTCATCACATTTACCAAGAAATAATTTTTTATTCTTCTATTTCAAATGACAAATAGTCATCTTGTTCCATTCTAGCATTTTGTTAGATATCAGATACTTATGGCTCCAACAATAAGTCAATCACACGAAAGCTCTGCATTTTTTTGGGTGAATGAACATTTCATTATGTTTCTATATTAGTAAGTACTCACACAGCAACCAAGCTTTTCATTAGAACGGCCAAAGGAAAAGAAATTAGAAAGTGACTGACCATCCATTCAGGCATTGTGTTGTTACAATAGCTTCTCGTCCAACAAAACGCTGCGGTGTTCTCTTGTTTCCCTGATCCCAATTTCCATCCAACCATTATCTTTAGAGATTTAAGTTTGAAAAAGGAGAAATCATTTATAAGCAAAGTCGATACTTTCTGAATACTACCTTTATAACAACCCGGTCCATCACAGCAAATGGAAATTGAACACCTCTAGTCCTTGGTTGTTCCATAACTACTGAATCACCATAACCACCCTGTCCTATGTAAAAGTAAATTATATATTAAAAATATATATATTGTCAAGGCAAAGTAAGCAAATTAAAGGTAGCTTCAGTACTTCATAATTACTTCTCAATCTCACTTTCTCATTCTAGTATGATATTACAAGGTTAGCGAATGAAGTTAGATACACACCTGATCATGTCTTTCTCTTTTTCTTTTGGATGACCGGTAAAACTGTGACTCCTCTTCCCGACGGTATGCCTGCACAGCAACTCGAAGTGCTGATCAAGGCACCCAGTCCCCAGAAAAAAAGCAAGTAAGAAAATCGTAAATACATGCAATATTAATAGTCAAGTGACCCTCACCCACACCACAAGACAAATATTCAGGTTCATTTTTCAGGAGTTTCTCTTCTTTGATCAATTAAAGATTGATAAATTGCAACATGATGGGCGTGAGCACAAAAGGGAGCACCTAACCTGAGAGTACCGGAACATATTTGAGTATCAAGAAATAAGATAAGTTTTGCTTACATAGATTTGGAGATATTGATTCCTCAGATACGGGTTGTGAACAAGTGCAACAAGCTTTCTGAAAATGCAACATATAACCACCACATTAGCTAGATGACAACATGGCAATTCCTAACTGAGGAAAGTGATTTCTATGAAGATAAAAACTTTTAAAATTGACAAATGATGAACTAAGCCAGTAGCCCTAACTAAAACAAATAGAAGGAAATTTAACATTTGGGGACCATGGATGCTGATCAACACATCAACAGCCAACAATGAACTGGTCAGCAGAAGGGGCAGAGCATATGTTAAATAGTGGTGATTCATCATGATTTAATCAATCTCATGCTAGGAGTAGGTTAGCTATTTCCGACTTGTAGAATTTGGGAAGCTAGTGGTGGGACTAAACTAAAAGAAATTTTATTACACAAGGACTCAATTACTCTTTGCTCCTCACTTTTAAACACTATTTACTCACTTACTCCAATGCCACTCTCTCACACTTGTCTCACTCTTTTCTCACTCACTTGCTTCACATCACACACTTCATCACATTTGCATCTTCTCACCACTTCATGACACTCTTCATCTCGCACACATTACAACAAGTATAATCTCATATATATATAGGTGCATAGGTCGGTTACAAGTAGCTTCTAGATAATTTACTTTACTATAACATTGTAACAAATTCTACTTCCTTCAAGAAAGAGAGAAAGTCGGTGAGATTTCAACACGACTCAGATTAACTGGTCTGATACTTCACATTCATAGTCTTGTTTCTATGGTTAAGCAAAATTATATCTAAAACAGGTACTCGTTCACAATAGTCTCTAGCAGCTTTGAAAGTCCTGCCATTCTACTGTTTAGTGGCATATACAAAAGAAAAGAGGTTGAACATTACCAGCTTCATTGTTAATAACATTTTTCAGTTGACTAGTCACAGAAAAGGTCATTCTGAAAATTATGGCATTTGATGGCATAGAACCCACCATTCTAATAACATGCTGTATTCCACCTCCGCCAAAGGAATGTCCACAAGGCAATATCATTGCATCATCCATAAGAGCTCCCCTGAAATTTTAAAAGAAGACATTATTAGTATAAGTTAATTATAAGAATTAACATCAACTCAAGGAGCTGTAGATATGTTTTAAGACAAAACTCATGAGCTTGCATACATTCGCACAAGGAGAGATAAATAAGAACACTGAATGAGAATAGCATCTTTGGCATCACCAAATTTGTTACGTCATTAAAAGTAAAACAGAATGCAATCCCACAAGGATCTGGAATTCAATAAGCTGGTCTTTCCATGAGTAATCAACTAGTGTTAATAGCTAACGTAACGACTAACAAGCTCAAAAAGCGACTTACGTTACAGGATCTGAAAGAACTGCTCTTAATGATTCCCCTGACTCGCTTGAATAGATAACGTCCTTTCTTCCGCTAAACCCACAACCATTTTCTCCTGCCATAGCTTTCTGAACAGAAGCTGACCCCTCCGATCCTTGAAGATAATGTGAATAATACTCCTCACAGTCAGTTTCGGCAATAGTAACCGCATTCCGGGATTTATCTAGCCTTTCTTGCTGATGATCTTCATCGTTACCCCTCGCATTATTATGCACCATCTGCCTAATTTCTCCATCTTTCCCCAATATCTCTCTATTGGATCCTACAATTCAATCATCCAGCAAAAAACCCAGTAAGCACAATGAAAATAAAGTGACAATTATTCTGAAGCTAAACATGCAAAAATTTTCCTTCGAACATACCGTAGGGCGAACGATGATGAGCTTTACCGTTCGATATTCTGTCTGCAACACTGGCCAGGTTACAACGGCCGATACTGCTATTGGCAATGTTGTTGATTGAATTGGAATTCCCTTTGCTCGCATCGCTAACACCAACTAGTCCTTCTACTTCAGCGTCGCCTTCGACATCATCGTCATCGTCATCTTCCTCATCGTCTTCATCATCCTCGCCATCCGATTCATCACCGCTCGGAGTCGCAGTGCTCCCGTTCCCATTCCAATTCCGAGCGTCCGGCGGGTTCCGCCGTTCCGAGCAATCCCCGTAGACATTCCGACGGAATTCCACCCCCTGGGCCGCGAAAAAACGGTCACGCTCGACGGCGAACATCTTTTCGTCGATGAAACCACCAAGCTCCCTCGTTTTCGGACCCGGATCCCCGACCCGACGTTGTGGCGCACCACCGCAGCTAAAGCGCAAAGAGTCGTCTTGGAAAACTAGCGGCGAGTTAAGACCGTTATCGATCCTCTGATCAGGAACGAGACCAATTTCTTCCGACGACATAATAAGGGGAATAGTGAAGAGAATCTATCTGTGCGTATCAGCTAGGGTTTAGAGAAATTGCTTGCTGGGAAGAGAATGGCATCGAAGTGGGATGGTGGGCCCACTCTCTTGCGTGGTGTTGGGAGAAGAAAGTTGAAGCGACTCGGAAGAAAGAAAGCAAGTAGTCATCGCTGAAGATGCCAAAGGGCTTCTTCAGCTTCACTGGAAGATGACACGTACGACGTGTCGTCTGAACTCATGATGACTGTATAAACGACATCGTTTAGGTGAGAACGACATCTTTGCACGTCAGTAAAGAGTAAATAAATAAGGCTAAAGTGTATATTTGGTCCCGTACTTTTGGTACCATAATTTTAACAAAGGTTTCAATTTGGTCCTGTAATTTTTTTTTGTTGTAATTTTGGTCCCATAATTTTTTTGTTGCAATTGTGGTCCCATAACTTCTAAAAACGTCCTACCGTTGATCCCAAGTTGATTTTCATCCATTTTCTGCTGTTAAAAATAATCTGACACACTGAGTTGAATGATAAGATCAAAATTGCAACAAAAAAAGTTATAGGACCAAATTGAGAACTTTTACAAAGTTATGGGACCAAAAGTGAATTTCAACCAATAAAGAAAGACAGTATATATCACAGTGACAGACTGACAGTAATCTTTTGTTCTTTTGTTGGCATCGTTTTGGAGATAAATGCGAGCACGATCCGAGAGGATGAAGGTGTGAGGTGTCATTTCTTCGAATCCAATGGTCCCGTTGTCTTTTGGAGTCATTAGGAAGAAGATTATATTTACTTGACCCTGTTTGGGTGGTCCATTCAGGTGTCGGTCCTGATGCTGCTTGAGAATGGCGGCAATTGCATCTCTCCTTAATGCAGGGTTTCGAATATTCGTCAGGATGAATTTGAATTTTGAAGCCTCTAGCAGTCTGGAACACAATTAAATTTCTGATTTCAAACTACAGGAGGATAAATCGCTATCCAAGAAGTATGCATTAGTAGCATTACCATTTCCTTGATTATCTGCTTAGTGCTTATATGGAATTACTTGTTTAATTTGATTACTTTTGCTACTTTAGGGTTTGTTTGGATTGAGGACAGGGAGAAGGGGAGAGGTTGGGGATCTCTTTCTCTTGTTTGGAAACAAGGAGATTGGGGAAGAGAATGAGGGATTAAAAGTTAATCCCTCCTCCTCCTTCCTTCACAAATTACAAATACTACAAATTGGAGTATTTTGGAGGAGGAGCTACTTCCCCAAACAAGGAGAAGAGCTTCCCTTCTCTCCCCCTCCAATCTCTTCCTTTCCATCCCCCTCCAATCTCCTCCCTCCCCTCTCCCTCCATGAATCCAAACAAACCCTTAAAGTTTGGTTTTTCACAATTGCAGATTTTTCCTTCACCTGGTTTTATTTTTACTGTTAGCATTTTGATTGGTTGGTGCATCTGTTTTTTCCAACATTAGATATTATTTAATTTCCATTATGATATGTGTAGTTCATTCTCTGCACGATTGGTGCTTATCAATGTTTAGGATTTCCTTTCCATTCTCCTTGTTTTGTAGGATCAGTATCACAAAGTTCACAACAACAGCAGTTTCTATTATTATCATTGGTTCTTAGACTTGTGGATTTTTCTTTTTTCTGCATTCACTTGTTCATGAAATTTGGACCTAAATTTTAACAATTTTCAAGATTGTTTAATCAATTCTTTGGTATTCTGTGGTAGGAGCCTTAAACATATTATAGAAGTGAAATAAGTATTGATGGAAGGTATTGGTGAATTAACAAAAGCTGAAAGCATTTCTCTTGGATCCAAGAAAAAGGAAAATAGAGAAACTTCTCGAAAATTTTGGCCAAAAGGAGCAAATACACAGAAAACTGAAGGGAAAGAGGTACAAACTACAAAGTGAGATGAACATTTACATTGGGCTTGCCAAGATACAGTGAGCTGAGCATTTTGTCCATCTAGCACAAATCTTGCTTCTTATAATCATTTTAACCCTCCAAAAACTCATTCTTCATCAATTCCGTTGGGTTTGAGCTTCGACCTCAATCTTTTATTCAGCTCGTGAAGCCACATGTAATGCCACATCAGACAATTTTATTAATAGAGCTAACTGTGCCTGACGATAATATATAGAATCCTTGTTTCTTAACTTTGAATAAATTATTAGAGGTAAAACAAAATATGATTGAAATATCCGTAACTAAAAGTGGACTTTTGCCTTATTACTTTAGTGGGTGTGTATGTGTCTACGCTTCTGAAGGAAGCCAGTATCTGCAATATTGTCCCATGGTATGTCCTTGTTTAGCTATTATCCTTGAGTAGGCCACTTTTGTTTGATCCTATGATGATACCATCCGAGACTTCATATGGACTTTATAAATGATTTTTCATTTTATCTTTACAATTAATTTGGCTCAGGCATGTTACAGTTACCTGATTATCCAATCAACATTCTCCTTACAGTTACCTGGTTTTGTTTTCATTCAGCTGCTCTTCATTGGCAATATCACGTCTCTTACGAATTGAATCACTATCTGATGTTAAGTTTGGAGTAGATAGTGACACAAATTTATTGTCATTTATGTCTCCTTCAAAATTTCTATCTGAACCAGTGGACCTGTCAGATTATTGTGTTTGTTTCTTGGCCTTGGGTAGTATGAGAGTGAATGCTCCATTTCTTACAGCCTCTGGTTGAGCTTTCTTTTGCCTTGCCATTTGCTTTACCAAATTCGAGATCCCAATTGTATATAAACTCACTAAACTTTTCTTCAAGCTACATGACATCCTTTTATTGATTGATGGCTTGTATGTAGGAGTATTTTGGACCAACGTGACTTTTATATCTCACCTTGATGGGAATGACCAAACTATTCCTTTTATCTTGGTGTGGAGGTGAAAAATATCTGTTCTCCGCAACTGGATGCTAGAATTACAACCACTTCTTCCTAGCCTATTTACCAAAATATAAAGGTGCATTTCCATTCTTTGTTCTTACTTCACTTTACGGATCCTCCTGATTAAAGTCTTACTTTACTTTCAAGGGAAGAACAGGTTGATTTCTGGGGCTTTAATTCTGCTAAGTTAACTAGATTATGATGAGTTTGATGTGTTGTCAGTGTCACTTTCCTTCAAATCTCAGACAGTTTTATGCTTTCTTTCAGTTCAGTATCATAGTTGGCGGAGAGTTCACCTAAAGTTCACTGCTGGAAAAGGTGAGTGTATAAGTTACAAGACTTTCACAAGTACCATAAGAGCTCATTTTCAAGATATTTTACTGGAATAGCAGCCATATATGGAGCATTCATCTTATTTGTTGTTGCTTTAGTCAGTGAATGCAAACAATGTACTTCTTTGGGATTGAATTTTGTTAATCAAATGTAACATATTGCCCCCTTTTTTTTTTAATTTTTACGCTGTTTTATCATTTATGCTTTCTCATGTGTTGTTTCATATATATCTACTTGAGAAGTTTCTGCCACCTTGGTAGTGATATCTCTGAGTATTTGAAGAGAGTGAGAGCCCACTTCATTTTCTTAGGGACAGCATGCGTTGTGTGAAAAAAGAAGGGGAAACAATGACAAAAAGCATAGTGGGAAACAAAAGTTGATAATGGTCATGATTCTGGGCTTCTGGCACTCCAAAAAAAAAAAGGCTAGATAAGATGAATGGAAATAGCCTATATTTGTCTTTCTCTACATCTCCATACCATCTCTATTCTCCGTTATACTTTAAGATTTCACACTGTTTATGTTGTATGTGTTTTAATGTACATTTCTAAAGATAAGGTACAAAATAACAGACCTTAAACAAGCAAAAGTGCCATAACAGCAAGATAGTTGTTCTGACTTATGAACTATGACCATTACCAAGTCAAGAATTCTGGGAATCCTTGTGCGTCTGTCTTATTTTTTTAAAAAAATATTTAGATGTTTATTATGACATATTGTCTCTGTATTATTTAATGTATATGTTTATAATTTTTTAATAAAAACTTTAAAATACTTTTAAAAAAATTATGAAGAGCTCTTTATTATTGAACTATTTTGAATTTTTTGTATAAATTATTTAAAAATACTTCATTTTTATTTTAAAATAAAATATAAATCTTAAATTAATTAAATAAGAAACAAAATAATATGAGATTATCCTTTTACTTACACTAAAGGGCATCTAAGAATTCGGGTCAGTGTGTGGATTTACTTTTAATTCTCTGGGTTTACATTTTACAATAAAAGTAATTACAATTTGGAAATATGCAATGTCAGTGTGGTCAACCCTTTGAAGTGCTCAACACAGAAAGGAAAAAACAAAGACAGTTAGCATTACGACAAAGTTAGGTTGTGCCATGTCACTCTCCACTTAGATATTCCTCCATGTTCTTCTTCAAATAATGGGAGCAAGTGAATTAAAGTGTCATGTGCATGTGGTAACTACTGCCTACTTGGTAGCCCGTGAATACAACATATCATAATAGAATAAAACAGCAATCAGAGAGAATGGCAACGTAGTTAGTAGGTTCCCCTTGGGCCCAACACCTAATATATCTATGTCACTCACACAGGCTTTACAGCTAACTACACTTGAATTAGGGTCAACTCACACCTTCTACTCTCTGCACATGCTTCTCTATTTTCAATTACAGGTAAGGGAAGAGACTAAAATAATGAATCCCATCTCATTGAGAGGAATCAACCAAGGAATTTTTGTGAACAAATGAAAAAAGTGTTATTGGGTCTTCAAATACAGTGAGATTCCAAGGGATTTTTTTGAAGGAAAAAATATATACGAAGATTGAAGAGAGAGATGGTATTTTTGGGTGTAAGGAAGAAGAGGGTGGAAGATAAAACAAAGGAAAAGAAGTATGAGAGAAAAAAGGTTCTATTCCGACAGCATCATTAATGGGAAATATTTTGTAATTCGATGACAGAGCTTCACACTCTCCAGCATGGTGGTGAACTGGTGATGGTGTCGTGGTTTAAGGCGTGCGTGCTTTCTCTTTCTTCTTCTCCTTAGCACCTTTTGCTTTTTCAATGGCCCTCTTATTTTCCCTTTTCATTATTATATTTGCTTCAAATTGGGTGCTCAGAATGAGAATCTCCCAAATCCCATCTCCCAAGGCTCCTTCAAACCCCTTTTGACTTGTAAATTTCTATTCTATTCCAGTTTTTTCTTTTCTTTTCAATAAATATACGTCTTTATTGCAATAGGTAGCTTTGTGGGAATAACAACCCTTGATCAGAAGTTCAATAAATAGTGACATTATAGTATTTCAAATAGTGAAGTTTATAGTATTTCCGTTTATAATAATAACCCTTTAAAAACACAAGTGTCTTGAAAAATAGTTATAACTCCAAACTCAAGATCAGAGCATACAACCCGAATCCAAATGTTGATTAATTAAGAGACTCAATTCCCCATATCCTAGGTCACTCCCAAACCATTCAGCCAATGGAGGCAGCACATTGCTCGTCTTCAGCTCGTACCTTGTTCAATTTTAGAATTGAAATAACTTGTAAATATGGCATCTTACCCTAAACAAAATAGACAGCAGCATTCATCATATTACATATCCTGTTATGTGCCGTGTAGCACCCAATTTCTTTCGCCCATTCTTGTCCTCTGTCGTATGCCTCTTAAAGAGTATGATAGCTACAAATTCCCCAAGACCCACACATACATAAGACAAGATTACAAAAACAAACAAGGGGAAGACAAGACAACAACACGAAATGGATGGTTAAAAGATTGGTAATTGATTAACAGTTTCAAAAGGGGATCTGAAATTGGAAGCCGGTGAAAAAGAATCCGATACCCTAAGGAATAGCTAGCATACATTACAGAGATATCTTAAAACACAATGAAAACTAACAGGACCAGCAAAAACTATAAATAGCAAAGAAAGAAAATATTTTCTCAGCAACAAATTTCTCTATCTAAAAACAAAACCGGATTCTTCTTCCCCGGATAACCAACCCATTTGTATAGTCATCATGAAAATTGCAAGTTGATTCATCCCAGCTCCTCCTGTCCTTCAGAGGGACATCTTATTAGCTCCAATATATTCACTACCTCTCCCATGTCCGGCCGATTGGATGGTACTTGTGAAGTACATATTAAGCCTAGCTTCATCACCGGAATCACTTCCTCAGCCGGGAACTTCCCCTGCAGCCTCCCATCGATACATTCTTCCACTCTGCCTTCTTCCAAGGCTCCTCTGACCATGTCACAAAGTACCACTACATCATCCTCCATGTATTCCACTGGCCTCTTCCCTGTGACTACTTCCAAAACCAACACTCCAAATCCATATACATCACATTTCTCTGTTATCTTCACAGTTCGGCAGGCAAACTCAGGTGCCATGTAGCCTAGTGCACTTTGAATTTTGCTGCTCAAAACATAGCGGTCAAGCATTGGTAACAATCTTGCTAGGCCAAAGTCTCCCACTTTAGCTTCACCGTAGCTATCAATTAGGACATTGGTTGATTTGATGTTGTAGTGAATAATGTCCAGGTGGTGCAAATGAGCCAATGCTTTTGCTGTCCCAAGAATTACGTTAAACCTCTCATTCCATGAGAGAAAGTTTCCCCCTGATCCATCATGAAGATGCTTGTACAGACTACCACCAGAGACAAACTCATATATGAGAAGCTGTAGGGATGGAGTCCAATAATAACCTTCAAGTGCTACAAGATTCTGGTGTGTGACTTTCCCCAATTTCTTCACTTCTCTTTCAAAATCATCTTGGGACTTGACAAGACTGGATACAGTGAGCTTCTTGATAGCAACTGAATGGCCATCTCTTAGAACTGTTCGGTACACTGCTCCAAACCCACCACGCCCTAGCTCACAATCCTTGTTAAGCAAAGCATGAGCCCCAGTGCTGAAGTCAGGTTCACCTGAAAACATGACAAGCTTGCCAGAGTTGGCATCTGTAGTTGGTGAATGACTGAATTCTTCCCCTGCAGAAAATGTGATAGTAGCCGGAACTCGAGATGCAGAGGATCGAACACGGAGATTGAGAACGGTGATGGCAATGACACCAATTACAATTACAGCAGCAGCACCAATGGCAATGAGTGCAGAAATGCTGAGAATTATTCGTTTGTGACCCAGATTTGGAGGTAGCACACCGGGGGCATAATCACCAGAAGTGTTTGGATTTAGGACAATTGGCTTTGGAAGGACAGAAGGACATGATTTCTTGACAGCAGCACCACAAAGAGATGGATTGCCAGTAACAGATGAAAACGAAATGGTGTTGAAAAAGGTACAAGCCGGCAGTTCACCCTGGAGGTTGTTGTGAGATATATTGAAGGAAAGAAGGTTGGGCAGATTAGCCAATTGCTTGGGAAGGTTTCCAGTGAGGTTGTTAAAAGATAAGTCTACAACTTGTAAATTAGACAGTTTTGCAACTGCTGCAGGTATAGAGCCACTCAGACTGTTCTGTGATAAAATTCTACAGCCCATGAAAGAAAAGGCACTCTGTTAGATTCACGAAAAGTAAAACTGGAAGGACGCAAAGGAACGATTTTTTATATTTTAAGAAATAATAAATTTAGTAGATGAAAACAGTAAAGCATGAATATTAAACACACACAATAGTAATAGATATAAAAAGGGTGAGAAATATCATGAAATCCAATAACCATAGCATGCTTGATTAATAAAGACATATACATTGCATTGTGGATTTTTATGCTGAAAGGATAATGATTGATATCTGATAATAACTCTTGTAATAAAACTTAGACATCTGGAGCATATCAGCCACGAATGATGATTATGGATTCAGTATAGACACATCTCAATGGAGAAAGACAAGCTAAACAATGTATAATAAAAACTATTGCCTGCAAATTAGCTAAACCCTACCATGAAAATGGCTTCAATAAAAAGAAACCAGTGGAGAAACCTCAAGTTACCTACTTTAAGCAAACAGAGACGATTAAAAGCCTATGTGAGACATGGGGCAGAGAAGAGAGAACTTACAAAGTCGACAATGAAGAGCAGTTGCCAATGGAGGTTGGAATTTTTCCTACTAGAGAGTTTTTCTCCAATCTCAGTTGCTTCAAAGATACAGCTCCTCCTATTTCCCAAGGTATGCTTCCATTTAGTTTATTCTCACTCAGATCAAGACTATACAGCAACTTCAGTTCTCCAATCGCTGCCGGTATAGGACCCCTTAGACTGTTCTTTGATAAACTCAAGAGCTTCAGGCTGCTTAAAACTGAGATATCAGATGAAATTTCACCAGTAAAAGCATTGCCAGATAAATCCAAGACTTGAAGACTTTGAACCGCAACTTTCTCCAAGGAATATAGTGGGTTTTTCAGGCCGCCACGCAACTTTTTATCTGATACCAAAACCTTCTGCAAATCTGACTTGAAAAGCCACGACGGAAGATTACCTGACATTGAATTCTGGCTTGCATCCAAGGCCAAAAGGCTTGTGCAATTTATCATAGACTCCGGCAAGTTACCAGAAAAACCATTTCCAGAAAGATTCATTGTCTTCAATGACTGAAGATTTCCAACGGAGCTTGGCAACTGACCTGAAAATCTATTCAGGGAGATGTCTAATGTCTCAAGGCTCTTCATTTCTCCAATCCACTCTGGAAACTGACCTGAAAAAGCATTTCCACTTACACTAAGGTAATTACACAATGTGAGATCCTTCATACCGTCTGGAAGGCCACCGGAAAAAGAATTATCGCTGAGATCAATAGACCTCAAAAGCAAGCAACTTCCAAACCCATCTGGTACCTTCCCAGAAAATTGATTTTTGGCCAAGTTAATGGTTCGCAAATTCTTCAGGCTATCAATTCCCTTTGGAATCTCACCTTCCAGCAAATTATCAGACAATTGCAGTGACCTCAGTCCACTCAAAGTCCAAATGCCAGAAGGGAGAGAGCCCGAAAACTGGTTAAACGATAGGTCAATTGCAGCAAGTGCAGAGCATGAGCTCAAGCTAGATGGAATTTTCCCTGTGAACTTGTTCTTCGCCAATGAAATCGCCCTCAGAGAACCACATTGTCGGAAAAGATCATCGGGAAGCTCGCCGGAGAGATTATTCTCACTCAAATCGATCATTCGGAGATTATCGAGCCGTGCAATGTTGGGGCTTATGCTGCCTGTGAGGTTGTTCTTGGCGAGAGAGAGTTTGCGTAGAAATTGCAGTTGGAGAAGGCCTCGACCTATTCGACCCGAAAGAGAGAACCCATCGAGGCTAAGCTCGACGACTCTGTTGGATCTAGGACTGCATTTCACACCGAGCCAACCACAGGAAGTCTCGTCGTCTTCATTCCAGCTTGCTAGTTTCCCTTTCGGATCTTGTATATCAGCTTTGAATACTATCAGCCCCAACACGTCGTCGTTGAGAGATGGGTTCACAGAAACCACGAACAACGCTGGATCTATGAGAAAAAGCAAGAACAAATAGTAAAGAGCTCTCATGTTCAACGATGCTCGCATTGTCGGAAACTACAGAGCCATGTGAAATTAAGCTCGGCGACCAAAAGATGAAGACACAGCTGACTGATTCTGACCTTCAAAAGCTCCAATAAAATGACGAACGGAAAAAGCCAAGCACAGGAAAACAAGAAAGCAAAACACTAGCTTTCGCCAACCGTCAGATTCAAAACCGGGGTAAACCGGAAAACTCAACAAGTAAAAGAAGAGACTTCGGAATCCCGCGATGCACTCGCATTAGCCAAGCAAGAACCGCTAGAGACTAAAAGGACAAAGCAAGGGAAAGTGTACAAAAACCCTAGAAATCACTCCAGAGTAAAGTAATTTCTAAGACTTCCAAGTGACAAACAAGCTGAAAACAGACAAGAAAAATCCTCCAGAATGTTCGATCCGAAAACCGTCAAATAGAACAACGGAGCTTCCCGCCGGCGAGTAACCACCGGGAAACTCACCGGAATTCTCCGACACCGGAGAAAATAAAACGGCGGTCCGACGAGAGTGACCGGAAAGTTCTTCAGTTGAGAGTAGAAGGGTAAGAATAAATGGCTTTCACTTGGCGTTTAAAGATGGGTCAGAGCAAAGAGCTATCTCTTTATCTCTCTCTCTTTCTTCCTCTCTCCTTCCTCGCTTTCTCTGCTGTCTGAAACGCACTCAAAACTAAAAATTATTTGTGCAGTTTTTATTAACGGCAAAAGGGTCCAGTTTGGTAGCTGGAGACATTAAATAAGATCGTGACCACGTGGCATAATCCATGTGGGGCAATCCGTCCGATGTGTCTTACACGTCATCATTGTCAGTTATACTTTTGACGTGGAAGGCTTAGCTGGCCTATTCAGCTATTCGAAAATTCCTGAACTACCCCTATCGTTCTTTTCTCATTTCAAGGATGATTAATTAAAACCAACTGTTATTTTGTTCAAATTTTGGTGTCATTTATTAGCTTTACCTAACTCTTAATTGCTTCTTGAAATTTGTATCTTAAAATTTAGATGTACTGTCTGTGTGTTTCCTTAATTTGCATTATGTACTAAAAATTCCTTATTTTGATTAATTAACCCCATTTTCCCTTTAATTATGAGTCAGTTAAATTTAATTAATATCTTGCAACGGCAATAATTTTTCCACACAATGATACGACCATCATGTTTGCGAGTTGTAAAGTGGTCTTTAAAGAAACGAAAGAAGCGCCATTCTTGTGTGTTTTATTGGTCCATTTAGGAATTAATCAACGGACAATTTTTTCTACGTTATTGCCCAATACCTTTTCAAATGCAACTTTTGCAATCGAAAACATACAATAGGTTGATGATAGCATATTATACAATGATTAAATCATGTGGAGGTCGACCTATGGTGACAATGAAAAATGCACAAATAGAGAGAGAGATCATAGGCCTTTAAAGTTGTGGGATAAGTTATTATATACATATATAGTCTTTATAGAGTGGCCCCAAATGACAAAATTCAACCTTTAGGCGTGCATTGGCCTACTACACTTATATAATAATATTCAGTGCATGGAATTGGAATTTCTTCAAAATTGAGACACCACCATATGTAAGCATGCCGGTACATAACAACAAAAATATAGACTTGAAGAAATAGAAACCCAGCTCAACAAACTAAAAATGACTGAAAGAAGCTTGGGATTGAGTAGGTTGAAGATTGCTGATGATTTAAGGCTTCAGAATATGGTAACAAAAAAGAACAGAATTTTCAACCCATGAGAAAGCTCCACCCTAACTAATCAGAGAAGTGATGAAGAGTGAAGTACACAATAGTATATGTAATATAATAATATCCACGGTACTGAAGACAGAAGCAAAGCTTGTAGGAAAACACACATGTGAGGGAAGGTGAGATTGTTGTGTGAGTGTACATTAACATTTAAGAGGAGAGAGAAAGTGTTAGTTGAGAGCAATAAGGGAAGGGAAGTGGGGGTATATGCAGAGAAGATAAAAAAGGAAAGGGAAGAAAAGAAAAACTGAAAAAGCAATAAAGAGAAGGGAAGTAGGTAGGTGGGTGGAGTAATAAAAGAAAAAGGAAGAGACATAAAAGAAGTGAGTGGAGGGATGAATTATGAATGAGAGTGGAAAATGTGACAGAATAGTAAGCAGAGAGCAGAGTACAGAAAAAAGGAAGAGAAGGGAAAAGAGTGTGTCTAGTGTGCTCATCTTTTTATGCCTTTCTTAAATTTCTTTCAAGAAAATGGGGTCCCCATCTCTCAAAACATTGAAACCCAGGTAGTCCATATTAGACAATTTTTGCAAGTACCCATATTAATACCTTGGAGTAAATTAGTCATTGAATATAAGTATCTATGTATTAACTTAATGCTTAAAAAGTTAAAATATGAAGTTTAATTGTTTAAAGATATAATTATAACTAATATAATACTTATATTGAAAGTTATATATGAGATCTAATAATAAATTTAGTATGACTTTAAATTTTAATAGTTAAAATGAGAAAAAAAATTGTATTGTTAAATTTTAAGGATAATGCTAACAAGTACCTTTAGGTGCATTAATTGCACTCTAAAAATAGAATTTTTAATTTAAAAATGCAAATTTATATCAAAATTTTAAATAAGTAATAATTTTTTGTTCATTTACAAGAAAATTTTGAGGTAAATTCTGAAGTGCATTATTGTATTTTTAAAATTTTGAGGTAAATTTGCATTTTCAAAATAGAAATTTCATTTTTATAGGGCAATTAATGCACCTTAATTGATATTTTTAGTGAAAATGTATTATTAATAATTATATTTTTGTATGAATTAGATTGTATAAAAGTATTCTTTAAAAATTTTTAAAAAAAAGAAAGATTTATCTTTTAAGTATTAAGTCAATAATTTACTCTATCTAGCATTCTAGCTATAACTAGAAAATGTAACGCTGCTTTACTATAATATTTATTTAAAATAATTATAACTATAAAGCACAAACAAACAATTTTAAAACACTGTCAAGTTTATTAAGACTAATATAATCGAATGTAATGTAATGGAATCTTAATAAACTCCTAATAAGGCCCTAATGTATTACATGTTTAATTTATATATCATTGCTTAATCTCTAAACTCAACACTTATCCAGTGTAAATTGAAAAGAAAATCACTAGCTAGTAAGAATACATAGACAAATGATTTCTGTATATATAAATTCAGAATCTCTAATTATGCTCTAAGGAATGTATACTATCGTTTAAAATTATTAAAATTTAAATAGAGCATATCCTCCGCCATATAGAGGGATACGCACACCTCATAACAAATGATTTTTTTTTTTTTTTCAAATTTTATTGGTTTAATTACTTTTTTTAGTTGCTTGCCCAGTATTCAAGGCCACTTCTCGACTAATCCAGACTCGACCCGGGTCGCGCACCTAGCTATGATGGATGAATCTCCTAACAAGAGTAACTGTATTCACAATGACTCAAACATTAGACCTTACTTAAACGGAACCAAGTCGCTTACCACTTTGACCAACCACTCGTTGGTATTATTGGTTTAATTAAGTTACTTTGTTTGTGGCTGCTAGCTGCTGCACGCTCATCATTTTAAATGAAATACATGATTGAAGGGGCACTCATAATTATTAATTAGATTCGAAATGAACAATGACAGATTATAAGATACTAAAAATTCTGTAACCATGTGGGCGTCCAAAAGAGCGACGATGTTATTCTGGTTATAGTGGGCAAGCATTATGCTCGTATACGTATGTCAAATGTTTAAAGAGAGTAATTTATAGGATTTTTTTTAAAGTACAAGTATATTTTTGTCCTTAAATTTTACATAAATTTTTTATTTTGTCTTTAATATTAATTTTTTCTTCAATATTTAATATTTTAATTAATTTTATTATTTGACTAACTTTTTAAAATAAATTGATGAAAGATTTCATCATGTTTTTCAATAAGAGTTAGTATTTGAATTTATTTTTCTATCAATTTTATATTATATGTTATTAGCGCCGTAAAATTTATTGTTAATATTTGACTAAATTAAAAATAATGGATAAAATTGACTAAAATGTAAAATACTGAGAATAAAGTTGATAGTAATTAAAAATAAATATTAGCGCCGAAATTGAAAATTGATGTAAAATTTTAGAGATGATTATGTTTTTACCTTTTTTTTCTAATCGTGTTTTTAACCTTTTTTTTCTTTCCGAAAAAACTTCAATAAAATCAGCAAAACATTACCACAGTACAAAATAAGAACAAGAAAACAACAAAACATCTCAAAAAACAACAAAAACAGAAAGCTGAACAAACAAGAACACTAAACTGAAACAAAAACCAACCCCCGCAAGACATCATTCAATCACATTTCTATCTCCAGCATCATAACGAACAATCTTCAAAAAATGGGTTGGAGGTCCATTGACCCAAGCAGAGCAGCACAACTCACGAAACACAGCCTTAGCGAGCCAATCAATCGCTTTATTAGCAGATCTAGGCACCAAAACCACTTGCAAAGAGTGCGTAGAAGAAGACAGATATTTCACCTCATAAAGCAAACTTGCACAATGCCAATCTGGAATACCACAATTCCCATTGAACTAGTCAACAAGATTTTTGCAATCAGATTAAATACACACATCCTGTATATTTAAATCACTAATCACTTGCAAACCTTTCCTCAAAGCCAAAACTTCAGCCATACAAACCGTAGAAGCTTTAACAGGGGCATTAACACATTCAACAATATCACCCCTATCGTCCCTAACACATTCAACAATATCACCCCTATCGTCCCCACTATTTTCCAAAACCTTATCAAAGTACCACCCATTTGCAGACCAAAATTTGGATAATAGAGTTACAGCTTTATTCCTTGCAAGAATAGGATCAGGATTAATCTTGTCATCGTGTTTTTAACATAAAGTGTACATATTCACACAAAATAACATAAAAATATAAAACTATAGTTAACTATATATTTTATATTATTAGTTTGAAATACAATATTAAAAACAATATTGTTTTTTCAATGAATGCAAAGATCATTTTGACATGCATTTTGTGTCTCAATCCATTTTTATTAATTGTTGTAGTTTAAAATTACAAGTTAAGCACACTAATTAGTTATATTAATTATCTTTCGGTGGGGTAGGTGTGGTAATTTTCTAAAATTGAATTTACAACACCATGTATTAAAACTAAATTGAATTACAAAGAGGCTTTATATTTAAAAAAAACTAATTGAAGGATAGTTAAAATTGATTCAAACAACATGGGTTCAAATAATGAACTTGATAATATGAGTGAATCTAACACAAATTAATCCAGGTAGAGGATGAGGGAGTGAGCCTGGTGCAATGCTTGAGAATTGTGCGCGTTGACTGTTGACCATAGCAAAGAGGTAATAATGAGGTCCTCCAATAGCACATGTTAAAGTTTATTTTGATTTTAAACATTAAAAATTATTTTTTAAATAAATTTTNTTGGGTTCTCCGGTTTATGTAAACGAAAAAGAAGTTGCGTTGCGAATTCCAAAAACGAGAAGAACGACGTGAAAGAAAGAGAATCTCGAAGCTGAAAGTTGAAACAGATGTGGTGGCGCGAAAGTCGTTTTCTGAACTCTTGTTTTTGTTTTGGGGCTTTTGAGCAAAGAATATATACTGCGTCTCGTGTTTCAAGGGGAGATTAATAAATACAGAGAATAAAACGACAGGGCTCTCATGCGTCGTTTGTTCGTGAGTGCTTGTTGTGTTGCCTAAAAAATGCTCAGTTCTGAGTTCTGCCATAGATAGCTTCACCACCTAAGGCATGGACGATTGGCTGGCGCATTGGTCAATCTGTATTCTTTACAGCTTTTTACAGATTGCAATTTCTCGGCTACATTTTAGCGTCTACTATATGGATCTCCACTCAAATTTCACCATACTAATGTTACAAGTTACAACTTATACAATTGACTCTTCAGGACTTACACTGTTTAAACAAATCATACAAAATTTGTAAAAAAGGTATTCTCTTAAAAAAAATTTATAATAATCAAATTGCATATACTAAAGGTTGATATAAATATTAAAGAACAGTATTATATTAATATGTATTAAAGTATTTAATATCACATCATTGTAGTTTTTATGTTTTCAGTTAAAATCATTAAATCGTGAAATATTTTATTCAGCGTTTAATTGTCGGTCAGATTGTGAAGCCTTGACACAATTGAACAGAATTGTTCTTTACTTCTTCTACACAGTTTTTGTTTTGTCAAACTTTTCAAAGTTCAAAATATTGAGAAAACAATTTGGGCCCAATAGTATGCCATTATACTTATCCAGTTGTAAATGTTTTTTGTTGAGTAAGATCCAAATAGCTCAGATAATAAACAAGAGGCCCATATTGGGAAGTCTCAGGACTACTTAATTTTAGCTGGGTTCAGTGATACATACATCATTTCTGACCCAAAAAAAGAAAAACGTCCCTCATATTTGTTGAAAGTTTTTTCATTCCTTTTTGGTCCCTCATGTTTGCTCAAGGTTCCATTGTGGTCCCTCAAGTTTTTTTCGTTTTGTTTTGGTCCTTCATGTTTGCTCAAAGTTCCGTTTTGGTCTCTCAAGTTTTTTAAAAGTTCTACCGTTAGTCTCTAACTCTTTTTCATCTATTTTTTCTATAAAAAAAATAACTTTCATCTCCTAAAAATTTTACTCTTTTGCATTAAGGTCCTTCCCTTTTGTAAAAAAGTAAAATTGTTGGGAGATAAAGTTAATTTTTTTTTTCTTTTTTTTTAATAGAAAAAGTGGATGAAAAAAAGTTTGGAACTTTTTAGAAATTTAAGGGATCAAAACAGAACGAAAAAAACTTGAGGAACCAAAACAAAAAGCAAACATGAGGGACCAAAATGGAACGAAAAAATTTGAGGGACCAAAACAGAACTTTGAGCAAACATGAGGGACCAAAATAGAACTTTGGCAAATAAAAAATGATACATCTTTCCTTCTTTCTGAAACCAACACGACGCCGTAAGGTAAGGAAATAAACTGATGAAAAAACAAATAAATAAATAAATAAAAATGGAAATCAGAAAGAAATGAAGAAAACCTGACCTAAGCCTTCGAAGTTGCAATGACCAGAGTTTAGCATCACTTGCAGTTCGAACTAGGAAGAACTATCTGAGTTTGAACTTCGAGTTGGAACTTGTGAGACAATTACAGACAATCATCAGATATGGCTGCGACCACTTCTATTGCGAGCAGAAAGAAACTGATAGTGTCGGCTCTCTGCAAACATCTTAAATTAAATCCTGTAAGTCGACACTCAATGTTTCCTTCTCCAATTTCTCTGCTCTTTAGTATTTGATTGCTAGTCTAAAACTTGGAAATCTGCAATGAGAATATTTTTAAAGATTGTGTGGGGTTGCTTCAATGGGTAGAAGTGTAGAACCTTTTTATGATATTTGTGGGACTGTACTGGGATGCATGTGTGTTCTATTGTTCATTTTCATTATAGTCTTTTTGACAATTTCAATCCTCAAATAGAATTCCAGTTGAATTAGATTTCGCAGAGCATCGATGTTTTACTTGCTAACTTTGCCCCATTTTGCATTTCAGTGGAATTAATAAGAGTTAAGAACAAACCATTTCTGAAAGTAGATTCATTCTCTTCATTCGTAAACATGTAAACTGTGTCTGTGTAGCTCACATAGTACTGTAGCTAGCAAATCATTGCTCTAGAGTAAATATCTATGGAATAGTATATTAGCTAAGATTTCATTTAACTGTGACTAATGTATCTTAAAGCAATTTTCCTTCTTTATCTTTCAATTCAGAATATTATTCCAACTGATGGTTTAGAAAGTGATGTCAAGAGTCTGTACACGAACATCTCAAAGGCATCAGGACATGGGATCGGGGACAGTACAGAGGTAAAAAGGCTTTTCTTGCATTTTGTATAATTATTTAATGCCATGGCACTCTACGTTAATTTTGACCTTGGCCAATGATCAATTTTTCGTTGGCTATATCTCAAGCTGCTTATGCAAGAAAAAAAAGAGCATAAATACTATTACTAGTTTAAAGTTTCCTTTTTCCTGTTTATGTTTCTCTTCCCCTCTCTTTGCTTCTTGCCATGACCTGGGTGTGATGAAGCCTGTAACCCACCAGAAATCTAGAATAGGTTTTGAGTACTAACATCCAATGTTGTATTTGAACCTAAATTATAGTTGTATGATTTGCTTGTTTAATTTTGATTTTTGCCCTCAATATATATTTCACTTGTAGGTAATGAAGTGGGTAACATTTGCCGAAGCTTTTCCTGAAATCCCGGAAGGCACCTTTGAGGTTCTCAAGAGTTTAAATGACGAACTCTCTGAAAAGTCTGTGCTCTTGGGCAATGGTTTGAAGCCATCTGAAGCTGATGTTATAGTGTTTTCAGTGATCCATTCTTCCCTGGTATGCCCCTTGCCACCCTTATTGTACTTAAATTTCAAAAACGATGTCTCTCTTTCTCTACCCTAGAATTTATTTGCATTTGTCTGGCATTTTCTATCTTTCTAGTCCTCTCTTAAAAAAGAAAAGAAAAGAAAACTAGAAAAGAGAGGAACTTAACATTTTAGTGGCCCAATAAATTCACATGATAAGGTAAGTCAGCAGGGAATATTTTTGGGGGCACTGAATTTGAAATTTAACGAACTTTTAGTGGTTGCTTATTGCCAGGCCAACCTTCCAGAGACGAACAGGGAAAAACTGCCACATCTGTTGAGATGGATGGATTATATTCAGGTATTTCATATATGTTAACTTTGGTTATGTCCGTTGCTGCTTACATGTGTGTGCACCCTGATCCATATAGAAGTTCATAGTTGGCGTTGGAGGCTATTCTTTTTACTGTTTAGGATGTGATAGAATTATTTATTGCCCATCATATGTTTTCTGTGTGGAACTGGATGGCTTATCTACTGCACAAGTGAGAGCACTTAATTTTCACACCTCCATAGCATCCTGTGGAATGCTAGTTACTTAATTGTTAGTTTTTGAGGCTGCTTTTCTGATTGGTAGCCGAACCAAATTGATTAGAAATTCCTCAAGTCATTTAATTTAATCTAGATTTTAATTTTAATAATATATTAATGTCGCACTAGGAGTATATTTATTTCAATTGTGTTCCCAACCACATCTTTTTGGTTCTTAATTAAAATGTTGTTTTGTCTTCAGCACAAGGAGGATTTTGGAGGTATATTTGAGAAAATATTGCTGCAGGTGCCTGAATTTGATCCTCCGGTGAGCCGTTATTCCCCTATTACTTATAAGTCATTTTTTCTACAGATTCACTGAAAGGTTTCTGGAGTGTAACCTTTCTTTATGCTTATTTAAATATACTGCTGTAAATATTGAAATAGTATAACAGTATAACACTAATGTAATTTTCATTTCAACTTGATTGATACAATTTTAATCAGTAGTACTAAATCATTGTGACAGAGGACATTTTGGAGAAACAACTTGTGAAGGCCTTCTAAATAATGGATTATGTTTGTGCATATCTGCTAGATTTCTTGAAAATCTACCTTATGTACCATAATACATGTAATGATTACTTGTAAAATCATGTAGGGGCTGACAGTTTTCCTTCTTCCTTATTTGATTTTGTTGCAGATAGCAAAACCTGTAGGAGTTGTGGAAGCTTCAAAAGAATCAAAAGCAAACAAGACGGAGCAAAGCACAAAGAGTGTAAACAAGTCAGAAGTAGAAGCAAGCAAAGATAACAAAAAAGTTGAGGTAAGTGCTTCTTTTTCATTTTTCTCAACAGTCCTGACTTATTCTGTGACAGCATGATTTTTTTTCATTTATTTTCTCTAACAGATAACCTAGTTGACCAGATATGACAGTGTGAAGTATGAACCATGATAGAATAAACAAGCTACATCTTTTCTGAATAAAAACAAAAATTATAGTCTAGCTGGATTTGTGCATGCTACACCGATTGAAATTGGGATCTGTAATGAGTTAAATTAGATCCTATCTCATTCTACAAACTTATGTACAAACTACAAATGATTATTAAAAGTTAAAAGTCATGCATTTTTGTGAAATTCCAGCAGAATAAAAGCAATAAGATCAGAAACAGATTTAACTTTTTCATTTATTATGAGTTTCAATCAAGGTTCTCAGTGTTAGAAGTGCAATTTGTGTTATACATTCATTCTAGTCCTGGAGTTGTTATCTTAATTGAGTTATGGCATTCTGATCTTCAACTCTTTCTCCTCTGTTTGGAACATGAAGGGAAAGGAGACAGGAGACAAGGATGCTGGTAAAGCAAAGACAAAGGCAAAAGTGGACAAAGATGCTACTAAAGCAAAGCCAAAACCTGCTGAAACAGAAGTGTCTGACAAAGACAAAGAAGTTAGTGTTAGTTTGCTAAATATTCAGGTTGGGCTCATTCGTAAAGCATGGAAGCATCCATCTGCTGATAGGTACTCTGGCAGAATTATCTCATTGAAAAGCCCTATATAAATAAACAAAACTAAAATGACAAGTGTTTTTTATGCTATTATAGTTTGAACTGTGATATATTTGATATCTATCTACAAGTGGAATATTATTATTAATGAACTTCAATGATGCAGTTTGCTAGTTGAGGAGATAGATGTTGGAGATGCCAAGTTGAGGCAGGTTGTTAGTGGTTTGGCAAAGTTTTGTAGCCCTGATGAGTTGACGGTAAAGTAGTTACCTGACCTAGCGTGATATAATCAGATTTAGTTAGTTTGAATTGTAATTATTTACTTATTGCTTTTTTTTTTAAAAAAAAACTCTTAAAACGTGTGGTCTTGATATTTGATTGTAATGCCCAGAACCGTCGAGTGGCGCTTATTACAAATGTGAAACCTGGAAAACTACGGGATGTAATGTCAGAGGGGCTGGTAATAGTTTTGTTAAAGTTTTCTCATCTTTTGCAGTTTGTATCCTGTGATGTGGAAATGACTGCATATGTTTTGACTCCTATTTTCCAGGTCTTATGTGCTTCTAATGAAGATCATACCGTTGTGGAGCCCTTACTCCCTCCAGAAGGAGCTAAAATTGGGGAACGTGTTACTTTTTCTGGGTAATCTTGCCAAAATTTCTTGAAACCTATAGACACACATTTCCCATTTGAATGTGTTATTTTATCCTCAGGATATAGTATTATAACTTATCATGTGATTATGTCCTAGCTGGTACCTAGGAGAGTGTTAAGATGACTATTAAATTCTATTGATCATCACTGGTTTTAACACCAGTATCATAATACTTATAATGAGAGAAATATAGAGACAACATAGTAATGCTAAGGAAACCGATTCATGGATAGCCATTTTGCTGCTATAATAATAATCACATTTGATACATCTAAGATTGATAAAATATGTCATCATTGCTGCATAACACTTCCTTGAAATGGCTGATTATTCATAATTTGGGTTGGTATGATAATAGTGCTTTGAATGAGGTCTCCTTCTGAGTTTATTTATTTTAAATAGATTTGTTCATTTCTCCAATTTAGGATTGATGGAAAGCCAGAAGATGTACTGAACCCAAAAAAGAAACAGCTGGAGAAGATTACACCGGTATTTCCTTTACACCTTTCAGTTTGATTTCATGAATATATACTTGGAATTGCATTTAAAGCCGCAATTTGGCCCCTTGGAGCTATGATAGATGTTGTACTATATTTTTTTATGCAGAATCTTTTCACTGATGAAAAAGGGGTGGCCACATTCAAGAGTATACCTTTTATGACTTCGGGTGGACCATGTACATCCTCCATTCCCAGGGCAACTATCAAATAATAAGGTTGATGGTCGTATTGCTGACCATTCAGAGTTTGTTCCTATCATTTATCACATAGCATTTGAAATTTTGAACCATGTGAACAAAACGAATCAAGACTTGCATTTGTTTTTGAAAGGCAAAACCCCCCTTTGTATACCATACTTGTAGTTACAATCACATGAGATGCATTTTTAAGATTGTTTGGCCGTTATGTAATTTTTCTTTTTGATTAAAAACACTAACAAGAACAAATGTGTCTGCCAATTTTGTTTTTCTAAAATTTAATATTAGATCTTGTTCTTTGTTTTTTTTTTTTAATTTTTTTTT